>OMNW01008633.1:9299-47721 GCA_900303245.1 Selene dorsalis
CTACCTATAGCTCCTGGACTCTATCAGCTCTGATGCTCCATAATGGTCTATCGATTCTGACCTATGACCCTGCCAGCACGACAGCAGGAGAGAGACCCAGAACTCCTCCAAAGTCTCTTTCTTTCTTCCCAGTGTGACAACACTGGGATAAAATGGCATTGATGACTTGTTGTGCAAACTTGAACCTTTCTCCCCTGCCCCCAGGGGCCAGCAAATTGACTCGCCCTCATTGCAGTCCAGTGGTAAGTGCAACAGCCAGACAGTGGTTGGGCTATCAGCGGTAAACCGATTGCCAGCGCTTCGGATTATCATGAGAAGCACCGCATGCCTTTGAATCCTAAAGCTTGCCCTGGAACCCATTAGCAGCCCGTGAAATAGGCTGACAACAAAAAACGGAGCCTGATTGATCCTGGTATCCAACGCCGGAGTAGCCCGAGCTCTGATGAAGAGTAAAGCAGGGAGGTGCACACCTTGCAGGAAGGTCATTTTTTTAATTTAGCAATAAAAAAAGTCCAAATGTTTTCCTGAAAGCACCAAGCGAGTGTTGTCCCAAAGATAAAGACGGAACATGGTTAAAACCGCCTTAGAGAGGTTTAATGACAAGGATTTAATGAGTATTTTCTATTCAACATAATAAGGAAGTAATTCTTCAGTGTTACAGATAATACAGCAAATTTAATATTTTCCAATCACTCCTCTTGAAGAGCAGAATAACAGCCCTCTGCATTCATTGCAATGTATGCCCTCATTTCGAGTTCGAGTGGGTTTTTCAGCAATAATAGATCTTTATAGTCCCATTCGACTGGAACAAAAGAACACTGCAAATATAGCAATAAGCTGATGCTTTAGATTCAGATTGCTGATTGAAGTAACTGCTGAAGAAGAAAAACATACCATGTACTGTAAATGACAAACTTAACTGAGCCTATAGCAGCACAGTTTATGTCACTGACACGAGTCTGACCCATATACTTTCATATCTGGCCTGATTCTCACTGTTAACCTCCAGTTTTTTGAGAATTCATCCAGATGTGGAAGTAGCATCTGAGAGTCATGCTGTATCTGGACTGGACTGGGGTTGAGAAAGCGGGAACATATTGAGCAAGAACACAAACAGTGGCCCATATTCATCATAATTATTTTGCTATCAGGGGACAATCAGGAGCGGGGCCTTACTGTGAGAGAACCGAGGCGGGTTGTCGTTGACATCAGTGAGCGTGACCGTTACAGAGGTAGTGCCAGAGAGGCCGCCCATCTGGCCTACCATGTCTTTGGCCTGGATGACAAGTACGTACTGGTCCCGCGTCTCACGGTCCATGCTAGGCAGAGCTGTTCTGATGACACCTGAGGAGAGGGAGAGAGGAAGAAAAACATGCTGTGTGCCTTTTTTTTTATTATTAGACATACCCTAGCAGCCTGTCAACTGTCAGTTCATGTATCTGTTCATCAGCTCTGCCTGTCATGTTCAAATTGTGTGTATCTGAATTTCTTTCAAAAAAGGTGACATAAAAGTGGCAAGTGTACAAAAATAATTGCAACGCTGGCAAAATATATTTGATGAGGTTTAGATCCCAATTTGAAACTGCAGAATTTGAATATTTAGCCACTATCCATCATCCATTTCAACAATTCAGTCTCAATCCATCACATTTACTGTACAATACCCGTCAAAAGTTTGAGCACTCCTTCTCATTCACTGGTCTTTCTTTATTCTTAGTACTTTCTACATTGTAGATTCATACTGGAAACATCAAAACTATGAAGGAAAACATATGAAACTATATAGTAAACACAAAAGTGTTAATTAGAACAAAAGTGTTATCTGTCACCTGGTGTAAACTCAACCAAGATGGTTTGGGATGAGTGAAGGGTACAACAGCCAACAAATGCTCAGCACCTCTGACAACTACTTCCTCATAGTAGTGTCGCTGTTAACTCTAAGCATCCCTCTCAACCTCTTGCTAACAGTGTTGACAACAACATCTCAAACATTTACCTTTTAACTGTCTTAACTATTCAAAAATACTTTTAGCTGACAATTAACAGTTAATCTTTTATATCTCATTTGACCTCTAGCTGCTTCTCTGGCAACACTTTATCTGTTCGCTAATTACTTGGAGCATGTGTCTACTATTACACTACAATGCAAATGTTACAATTTATTCCTTAATTTGACCTGTTTATTCATTACTATACAATGTTTCAACCATTTATCAGAAAAAAAAATCCACATTTATCAATTGTTCACAGATGAGCTAATTGATTTTTACAATTTATCAATTGGTAATACTATTTTCAGCACTCATCCCTTACTTTTAGTTAACCTTTTGAACAGTTCATTCTTTATTTTTAGTATATGGTTCAAATAAATACATTTAGCTACCTCTCTTATTGCTAACTCTTCCCACTTTCTCATAGCAAATTGGTCTTATCCACTATCAAGTGCAAAAATACCTCCTAGGGTACAAGCGCTCCGCCTGGCTGAGAGTTACTTCTTCAGGTGACAAGGAGAAAATATGTTTCATAAATAAGTTATGTTCCTATTGTTTTCATCTGTGTTTTGCTTGGTTTTTTTTTCTTCCTTCAAGAAGACAGATTGTTGTTAGAACTTTTCTTCCCCATGGAGCTTTAAATGCCTCCAGCTCACTGTTGGTTTTTAGAGTGAAAGCATCAAAAAATTTGAACGCTATCAAAAAAGTGTCGAGAAGACATGCAAACAACAAACTAAATTACACATCATACTCTGAAAATTATTGAAACTACTAAGCTAGCTGACAAGTACATCACTCAGTTACTGGAGGGGTTTCTGGCAAATTGGTTCTGGTCTAAATATATGGGAAAACCTGTTCACATCAACCCTTAAAGTAGCAATTACAAGAAAACATGACTTGAGGATAATGGTGAATGCCCATAATGGTCGATAGCTTGTTTACACAACAGCAATGAATTGTGACTCTTCTGTGCCCTAAAATGTGCTGTCACTCCAGATGGTTTAGCAGTCTGACAGGTGATGAGGTTAATGTTAAGATGCTGTCAGAAAAAAAGAGCACATGCAAGGGGACATTTAAGCCGCCAGGGGAGGCATTATCTGTCTGTCCCCCTGTCATGATTGATCTGTATCAGAAGAGAATCAGAGACGTGACAACACTAACATCAAATGACTGGCATTTGTCTGTCGCTGTTTGCACCTGAGCTGCTGTATGTAACAGCCAGTTGTTAAGTTGTGGTACACATGCACAAAATACTAAACGGCTTGCACTGAAATCTTTTCATTAATGACATTTTTCTAATCTCATCTTTATCTCTTGACTACAAAGACGATAATTCCAGAAAAATTAGCGCGGCGCATTTAAATGCAAAGAAAAACGTGCTAATCCTTCAAAAGCAATCACTGTTGCTTTCAAAGTTAATGACTTACCACACAATGTGTTTCAGTCATTAAATGGCACTTATTAAAGATTCCTACAGAACATGGAAGATTACTCATTAAGAACCTCATAAAGCCTCAGCACACAGTTCCTGAATAAATGACTCATTTTTTGTTGCTTTATCGCATACACAGCCTGATGAAGCAGATCAAAGGGGGGCTCTTGCTTAGAGTTTGCACCTGAAGAATTTCTTATAATCCTTTAAATTACACACAAATTTGACATGTAATTGAGGTCCACTCTCATGAGGAAGGGAAAAAACACCACTTATTTGCTCATTATATGTACTACAGAATTCTCAATCAGCTGTGGCCTTGACGAGAACTGTGTTGTTCTCCAGACGCGGCATTGTTTGCAGGTTTCAGTGCCAAGTTTGACAAAGCAATATTAGATTTATACATATTTTACACCAAAGTTACTTTAAAAGGTCAAAAGACTCATATCTCATTTGTACGTATTGTGCAATGTGCAGCTTGTCAGGGCACAATGGAAACAATTATCACCTCACTATGCCGTGTTTTACTGTAATTTGAATGCATTGTGTTACTGTCTCATTATGCTTGTTTGTAGCTGAAGTGGTCATCTGAAACCTGTGATAGACCCACTGTTAGCCATCTGTCCAGTATCAACTAACAGCCAGACATGGTTGAAAACTTGCTGGAGAATTTGCTGGAATTTGCTAGAGAGTAAAGTATTTCCTCCAGGAGCAGGGAGGAGACCAAAAGCAGAGAAAAAAATCCATCAAGTCAGCAGGAAAACAATTTAAAAGGAATGCTCTATCTGTCTGCTGCTTCATACATGTTAGCATTGGGTTACAGCTTGCACTGTAGTGCTAACATTAAGGGACAAACAGCAAAAATCAGTTTGTCTGTAGCAAATCTGTATGTAAGTACGTCTCAATCTAAGAAAACGTGAGGGAAATTCACATCATCACTCAATAATAATAACAATAGCATAATTTGGGACATGAACTATGCACAGTACTCATTTTCATCATCATTTTTATCATTCATATCATATTGAACTGTTTGGGATTATTGCTTCAGTCTACAAGCAGAGATCTGTCTATGATTATACACTATTGACATTGATATATTCATGCTAATAATCACAAAATGAAGTGACATTACATGTGTAGTTAATCTGTACAATAGAAAGCAATGCCTTATCATCCACTTCAAGTTCCTGTGTCTGTACTCTCTGACCATGGAAGCACAGACAACAATAAGAAGTATTGCTTTTAATATTGAAGAGAAAATACAGATTCAATCATGCTGAAGAAGTTTGAAGAGGTTCCTTCTTTACATTGAATCTAAATGGGTTTCTATGTGTTTATCTCCAGGCGATAGGAGGACACTGCTATCAGTGGAGTGATTAAGGTTTACCAGCTCCCACAATATTAGTATGAGGTCTGCGTGTTCTGTTTTGTCCATGACTCTAAGGACTAATGCATCAGTTGAGGTTCTAAGCGTTGAGGTAAAATGCTATACATACAAACTTTTTCTCCTTAACCCAAAAAACACAACCCCCATCGGTGCTTGCCTCACCTAACCCCGCTGTTCTTCCTCTATAACCTAAGCAAGAAATTCAAGTCTGGGTCTCACAAGAATACAAGTACGAGCACACACACACACTCTAGCTCTGTCTTTCACACTCGCATAGAATTCACAATTAAGCTCAATCCAGGAACAAAGATGGGAAGGACAAACAAATCAAGAAAAGTGGGTCAAAAAGACTTCAAGAAAGAAATGAAGATGCCTTTTTTTTGACCGTCAGTCCCTGCTGTACTTGAAAATAAACAATTCCATTAGGTGTTTAATTTTCTCTTGCCATCCTTTATAAATGTCATTACAGTCCCTCTGGCTGAAAACTGTTAATGGCTGTTTTAACTAAATGGCTCGGTTAGCTAAATTATAGTGAGCTGTCCACTTCTGTACTCCAAAGTCCCTGCCAGTGGGCTTACAGTGGAATGACTGTGGTCAATAAAGTGATAATCTTTTTGCTGTAGCTCTACAAAACATGCCATTTCAGCCCTGCATCAAATAATGAACAGTGGGGCGTTCTCATGCATAGCACAGAGGGAGAACACGGCTGCCTTTCTCTCCTTTGGTTAAGCTTCGACGACAAAGTCAAAACATGTCATCATTTTTTTTTTTTTTTTTTCAATGGCTAATGCTTTTATGCTGTGAATTTAGGCATCTATCTATCTGTGTGCTGTGGATATTCACCCATCTGCTCTGTTTATCCCTCGCATACTGCCTTCATCCATCCGTTTATCACTTCTCTGTTGCTTCTCTTCCACAGTGTAACCTCATAGCCAATTAAAGAGCACCACCACTGCTCTGATGCCTGCTGCAGTGACACCTGTGAACCCTGTTTACTGAGTTGCATCAGAAAGGTTACTTCAAGCCTTCAATCCAGCAAGGCTGCCTTAATACTAAACAGAACAAAACTTTTTCTGTTCTCTACTCCATACAGCACCATCACAGGGATGGAGCGAGGATGTCTAGACTTAAAAGAGGTATCTTTAAACATTAGGGGGAAGTAAAGCTGAGGAGGAAGCTGGATAATGGTTGGATTATAATGACAGCTGCAACGGATGGCTCCTGAAAGGTGAAATAAATAAAAAAAAATGTTAAGTTTGTGCAGCCAGCAGTGAGACAAATGAATGCTCTGAGTAAACCATAGATAGGCTTCACACACAACTGATATACTTATTTAATATCAGCTTGGTGTGTTGGAGCCTGAGAGATGTTGGCTGTGGTTAATGATGCCATGAATCCTGATTTCAGCCTGGGAAAAAAAAGAG
The DNA here is from genome assembly GCA_900303245.1 of Selene dorsalis. NCBI lineage: Eukaryota > Metazoa > Chordata > Actinopteri > Carangiformes > Carangidae > Selene > Selene dorsalis. The sequence continues at coordinate 15,537 of OMNW01008633.1, forward strand.
GGAAAACAGCAACATGTTTCTCTTCCTGCCTGGCCAGAAGCACACACTTCTCACCGAGCGACACAGCTAATCCACACGGCGATGTTGCAAGGCTGTTGTTTGTCTGCTGGGTGCCAGCCCCCCTCGCTCTCTATCTCTGTTACCCCGTGCGGCGCTGGTGTCATTCCTGGGGAGAGGCGATGATTAAAATCCTTCTGTCGCTATCACGGCACGGCCTCGCATTGCGCCGTGACTCCTTGCCTCCGGTGCAAGCCAGACGCATTGTAGCCATGCATTTATCTAGCTGTCTCCACACCACTGGCGGCAGACGGGTGGGCCACGCTCCCTGCTAAAGCCCAGATACTTGACATTTGTCTTAAGAAGACGAAATAAAAGTGCAGACTTTGGAGGAACCCTCAGGCTTTACGTGCAGCTATGAGAGGCACTGATGAAGGTGATGAACACTTAAACATGAAGGGTGTAGCATGTGATTTGCTGAACCCTCAGGCAGTCCACTTACAAGGAATAGATCCCATAACACAAAAACAGGCCATACAAACAGGGAGTAAAACCTCCAGCCCAGGTAGTTTATTACCAAGTGACATTCAAGCATCATGCTCTAATCACGGGTCACTATACCCACCCAGGGATCCTTGAGTGTGAAAGGACTCCATAATCCCATAGCACAAAGGACCCGAGTGTTATAGACAGATATCATGTCCAGCGTGTTGAAAGATCCATTCATTTGTAATGTTAAGCTGAAAAGAGGTGTGTTCGCCTGCACACATGTTGGAGTGTGTGTGTTGTTTGTGAACAGAATTAAAAAATTGCACCTCTCTCTCTATATTACCTGCCTGAACAGCAGGAGACAGCCAGATTTATATCTAGCCTTCAGCTGTAATGTTCTCGACTCGGCGTAGCTTCCACAACAAGAGCCTCGCACAGAGCCACAACACACAGCTTCAGCAAGGAGGCCAAAGAAAAGACAGATTTCTTTTTCTTTTTTTCTTTTTCTTTTTTCAAAAAGGCCATACTAATATCTTACTCACATGCTGATCACAGCACGTTCTGTCTCCTCTTGACCTCAGTAGCAAAACATAGAGTACACAAGGATTGGCCCTGGCCTTTTCCTTTATTTGAGCTTTTTCTTAGCGTAATTAGATTCTCGGCCTGAGACAAAGCTCAGTCCAAGCAGCCTTCTCTCACCTGAGTACCTGTTGTATTCAGTTGTCATACTCATGTCATTTTGAGAAGGAAGCCATGTCACATCTTAAATACCCCCTTTGGAATGTAATTAATCCCCTCTTTCAGGCACATGGCATTTCCCACTAACTAACTTCTTCTTTTGTTATTCCAGCCATTGAGGTTGGCGAGCGTGCATGCATGCTTAGCAGTGCTAATGTGCATGGATAATTGTCTCTAAAAGACTTGCCATATCGCCAAGGTGTATGGAGCTAGAGGCAGCTGTTCATACCTCCTTGAGCCTGCCATCAATTAGAGCGCAGTCCTTAACAGCATTACCATTTCAGCTTCACCTTCAAACTAAACGACAAGCTATCAATCAATATGTATTGCAAAATGCTGTCTTAACTGAATGCCTTCAGGTGCTGCAACTTATGTATTTTTCCGACATTATGCATTGCAAGGAAGTTATTGGAGCTATTCAGGATTAAGTACTTTTCCCAAGGGCACCTTGGAGATTCAATTTGGGATTAAGAACCAGAGTTAAGAGACTTGTTAGACGAAAGAGAGCCAGGATGCAACCCACCTAACACTGGGTCAGATGCATCCTCCTCTCCCTCTGACCATTAGCCCTCTGCTGCTTAATCGCTAGTGCAGTATTGCAGTGTGGAGCTTAGGGTGTATTTCAGCCCAGGCACTTTGTCAAAGTCACCCTCTGCCATGGCCCAGGCGTGTGCTGCAAATGGGACTAATTAGTAACTTACAAAGACAGTGGCAAAACATTCATCCCACAACACTCAATCGTGTGCTGCTGTCTAAAGGCTCTTGTCTTGACAATATGTTAAAAACTAACAGTGAACACAAACAATGTGGTCCCTTTCACAGCCGGTGCTGAGGGCGAACACAGTGTTTAACACCTGTATAATGGAACGCCACATAAAATAAGACTTTCAAAAAAAAAAAAAAGTTATCACAGTCCTCCTCCTCCTCTTAGAAATGAAAAGTTAATTTATGAGCAATAAAATTCCCTCTGACTCAATTCAATTCACTCAGGGTTTTTGCTGCTTCATTCACCCTGGGCCTGATATGATCAGTAGCTCATGATGGCCAACGTCTGATGATGTTAGCAAACTTTAGGCCTTGTGTAGTCCACTCAAGACATTCCTTCTCTACTTCCACTGCCTCTACATGACTTGGCTACAGTTGGATTATGATGCCATGGATAAACCATGGATTTCAACTGTCACCACAAAAGTACAACATGTAACTAACTCAGGAGTCTTGAATGATGGGTTATTAAGAATCTCATTATGCCACATTGCGTCTTGTCTTCGCTGAAGTATTTCTGCACAGACAGTCCCTAATAAATTCTTTTGTGATACAAAATCAAAGAGTTAAATGTTATGTAAGTTACTGTCACTAAAACGCCATAACAAAGGCTTTAAATCCACTGACAGCTCAACATAAAACAGGGAATGTAAGCAGACCGGAATTATTTGATGACATTTCTGAATCACGTTTCACTCGTCCTCTGTGCTTCCCAGTATGTGCAGTGCACTGTGGGGCATAGCAGAAATGAACTCTGGTTACTGCAGCATCACAATCGACTGTAGGAGAACATAGGCCACTCAGGGCGAGCAATTATAACCCATTAAAGTTTTTGAGATATATGTCTAACCTTGGGATTTAAAGAATCCACTTAGCTTAATGAAAAACACGTCACCAACACTGACTGTGAAGGTACGAGCTCTGGTCAGTCAGCCCAATGGGTCTAGAAAAAAACATGATACCAGTGTAATGGGGACTTTATGGGGCAGACATGCTGTTTGAACGTCGCTTAAGTAAATGTCTGCTCTCGCTCTAATTGGCATTGGTGTCATGAAGTCTCACTTGAGACTCGTCGATGGGTTAAAGTGTTCTCGCAAACTTTGTTAAAGATCATTGAACGCCCAGAGGCGGCCGGTTAAATTTCCATCAGCCCCGTATCACTTTTAGAAATTCATGCTGGACACTTACGTGATAAATGAAGCCCCTTTCTTTCAAGCTCTCCGTGACTGAACTCTTTATGAGAAGTAGCAGAAATTAAGATGTATTATCTAACAGCGGATCGCCAAATTTTAAATAAGTATTTCTAAGTGAGAAAAGTCTGTAGCAAGTTTGTGTAAAAAAAAAGTAAAAAAAAAAAAGTACAGCGGTGTTAGAAGTTAATGACACAACAGTGTCTTGGTTTTTACTGAAAACCAGCTGAGCATTTTCAGTGGTATAAATTTCTATTTCCCCAAGGTAGTTCTTCTTGAAAGGTAACTAAACGAAGATGAAGATGAAGGTAACCGAGTGAACACTTTCTAATATTTCTCTCAATTACAGTTGTGTCTCATACTTCTTCAAGCAGCAATAAGAGGTGAAAAAAACCTCAAAAGAATAATCACCCAGAAAGTTCTATAACCCAAAAGAGCCTGTGGGATTTCCCTTTTGACACACCAGTTACTGTTCTATGAGCACTCTTTTTTACATTAGGTTTTTATTAATGTTACCCTTTTCAAACAAGAGAGCAGCTTTTCATGCTTCCCTGCATCAAGTCCCTCACAGAGTCACACATCTCTGACGGCCATCCATGCTGTTCTAGTCTGACACCAATGTTGCATCTCATAACCACGAGATCCAATCACCTTCTACATGGATGGAGAGAGAGCCAAGTATAATCAGTCGTGCTCTGGCAGAGATGGGCAGCAGACAACTGAGGTGCTGGCAGGAGCCCAAGGGCTGTGTCTGAGTGCACAGGTGTGTGTGTGTATGTGTGTGTGTGTGTGTGTGGGTGTGCTTGTGTGACAGGTTAATAAACTGGCCTTTGTCCTACAGAAAGAGCACCAATATGAGATCTATCTGTGTGCTTAAAGTTTTATGTTTAAAGCTACCCTAAGCAACAACTTCAAACACTAAAACCTAAGTATCACTGGACAGCTTTTTAAAAACGCTCTCTTCCCTTTATACACAGAAATTCTGAGTTCAGCATCTTATTCAAGGACACTTTGACATTTGTGGGCAGGAAAAGCTGTATATCAATCAAAGAAGCAATTAATAGCCAGCAGCTTCCAGATTCAACAGGCAGCTGTTTTTAGGTGAATCTGCGCAGCAGGAACAGGAACCATTTGAGTGACTCAACAAAGGCTTTGTTGTCACATTTTGTACAAATGATGTGAAAGGCGACCATTGCTCTTCTGATTAGTCAGCACACTAATTTGCTTTATCTTTCCTTGGCTTTGACTCAGCTGTGGAAACACAAATCACAATGTGACTGAAAACCTTTTCTAACACCCACCAATGTAATAACAGCCCACAAAGGTAATAAACCACAAATGTAAAACAAGTCTGCAGCTTTTACTGTGATAATCACGCAAATGTAATAAAGTGTGATAGCAGTTGCGTGCTACAAATGTAATATGCAGTGTTTTGAGAGGATGACAGGGAAACTGTAAAAGAGGGCAGAAGGTAGTCTTGTTAAAGCACAGCATATATTGTGTGTATTTTTGTTATTTATACATTTCTCAGAGCACTTCTATGATGCGTTCTTTGACCTGCCTTGCCTATATGCCCGAGATATTTTCTTCTGAGCCGAGTTGAACTCTTTGGCAGATGTATAAGTACATAAACACTGACCACAAAGATTTGATTTAGATTTTTATGTGATTTGTTGAGTTTGAAGGATGATGAAAATCAGACTGTTGTCGCTGTTTAATATTGTATTAAAACCTGCAGATTTCAATTACGGTTGTGGTTCATCATGTTTGATGTTCATGCACATTGAAAATTTATTCAAATTAAGGTTTGTGCTGGAAAAGCACCTTTAATTGAAAAGCTGTAAAAATTACTAGCATGTGAACATCGTGTAGAGTTTAGCGGCTAGAGAAAAGTATAAGAAGAACTAGAACAGTCAGAAACATCATAAAACAAATTAGGATATTATAAGCTGAAAAATTTCAAGAGCTCGGTAACGCTCACTCAACACTGCCCACGATAGCAGACATCTTAGCAGCTGTCTTATTAGCATAGCGGAGAGTTAGCTGCTCCAGAGCTGGATAATTCTCTCAGGGATTAAGACCACAGAGTTAAAAGAAAACTGAAAATACTGAACTTGTGTGGCCATATAACTCCAAATGGAAACTAATTCTTTTTAGCTAAAAAGCTCAAACGCTCCACAGATAAAGACAGCAGCTATCGTTAGCCTAATGGAGAGTTTAGCTGAATGTTTCTCCCAGGAGTCAATATATCCTCAAGGCAAAATACCAAGTTAAAGAAGAATGAATATTAGAATTTCATTTGCCAGGTGGCTACATGACCTTTAATGAAGGCTAACATTTCTTTGCTTACAGTTTTTGTGTCACCCTGTTTAGTGTTAGCTTGTCCTGTCCACAGAGAGAGCTAAACCAGCACTATAACATTATTAGGGGAAAATGATTCTGTTAAATTGCTTGTGGCCATGTATCGTTTAAGATTAACAAAGATGAACAGGGAATTTGTTAAACATCTTGGAAATTAGCTCCTTAAAAAGACTAATCTTTTAAGAAATTACTCAAGGGATTAATTTAAGGTCCCATATTGTATTAGATAAGTGAAATTTTCATGTATTTTTCTTTTGATTATGAAACAGGTCTAAGTCTGTTGATACAGTGAGACCACTCAGTCCACAGACAAACTCACACAGCCTGTACCCAGAAACTGAACCTTAAAAAGACTTGATAGGACTTCCTTTACTTTATGATGTCACAACAAGGCAATAACCATCCTCAATAATGGACTGCAGGATTAGGTTTCTTTCAAGTGTTTACCTGAAATCTGATACATTTTTTTCAGCCATATTTTTTTATCACTCAGAAAACGAACCATCAGAAAATAGTCAGTCAATAAGAAGAGAGCTTCAGAGTCTCTGTTTTGATTGGTTGACATGCCTTGTTGTTATTACAACTTCAAAGAGAAGTCTGAGATGTAAAATCAGGAGATGGTGCTTAAAACAACCAATATCTTCCTCACATAAAATACCACACAAGTGTAAAATACAGAATTTTAACCATGTATGAAATTACTGTAACAACCTCGAAGACTGGATTTACTGACATCCATGGATATCAATTGCTTCATCACCAGTTGAATTCATCAAAGGAAATTAAGGAACTGAGGAAAATCACTAAGGTATAAATTTACAAGTTTTAAACCAAACTTATCTCAGTGAAGGTGATCACAGCATTTTAAGATGTTAATTGGCCCACAGAAGTTTTTAGCTTCTAAGGGGCCATGAGGATTCCTTCACTTAAAATCAAAGATGTACAACCTCACAGAGGTCCCAGTGGAGCTCTTGGAGCTTAAAGAGTATCCATGAGGAACTTTGTTTTCATTTCAAGTATATAAAACATGTAAATGTTAGGCCCAAAACACTGAAACATGGAAATGTTCTCTAATGAAAGCTGCTACAGGAGGCTTCATTAGACGAAGGTCTTTGGACAGTGAAAAACAACATTGAAATTCTGTGATACTGTGATACTGTGCAGGCTTCTCAGCTAAATGTACTGAAATTTTGATGCTCAAAACATCTTTGCTTCCTTAGATGCCACATTCATAATGTCAAAACAGGATGAATTTGTTTCCTTCCTTGTGATATACATTCATTTTTCTTGAATGCTCCATTTTCCTCCACTGCATGCTTACTGGATGTTTACAGTGAACATTATGGGTCACCGTGGAGCTTTTGTCATTGAGCATCCCTCTTATTTCTGAGTGTGTGAGTGTGAAAAATAAATGAAATACATCTCTGCATTGCAGCAGTTCATGACAAAAAAAACAAAGAACTACATTCATGAAATCGCAGCATGTGTGTATGCGCTGATCTTGAAGCAGAGGATGAAGCTTAATATTGTGGGATGGCCCATATTTTTCTGTTTTCTTATGAGAGTGCCTTGCATGAAGTTTCAGAGCCTCGGCAGGGCAGTGGCTAATGAGCCGGCTATGAAGATGTAGCGAGGACTGCTGCTGCACTTCTCAGGATAAACAGCCTACGAGTCAACAAACATCCTCAAATCCTATCTGGCGGCTTGTTTTAGCGATCTTCCCAAGCTTTTTAAACTGTTTTCTAATTTGCCATTATTTCGACTACACCAGTGTACAAGCAACATATGTTACAGAATTTGGTTGTCAGTTGTGTTGTATGCATCTGTTTGTTTTCCTGGTTGGCAACAAGGTGGATTTTCCTGTATGAGCAAAGTTTAAAGTGACACTATATAACTCTCAAAATAAAAAAACACATTTAATCTATGAGCAATGAAGTGCACTTTTGCTCAGTTCCACATAGTTGTTTTACAGCTATAGTCAGTACCATCAGACAAATGAATTTCTCTTTGGGGAGTAATAAAGTAATTCATATTGTATTGCATCATACCATGATAGCTAATACTAGCAATGTAAGCAAACATATGGTACATATTATATAGATTAGATACATATACACAGTACACACACACACATCCACACACAATATATGAAATGGCCATTATATACACAGTCTATATTGGCCATTTCATTACAAGTGAACTCAATACTCTTTAGGTTACAATGCTACTAAAAAAATTGATTAGCTGCAACTCTCATAACACACCTGGATTTCCTGCAGCAGTGTCAGCAATTTTGTTGTATTGTGGGTAATGTAGGAGGCATTTCTTCTTTCTTTCTTTTTGTTTGGCAAGGAGAATGTTTGGAATTAAAAAGCTTAATGTTAGGAGTATTCATCAATTATGGCTTAAAAAAAAGAAGTAAATATCAGTAGATATAATAGTGTCCAGGCAACACAAGCAAGCAACCTAGCCCTGCCTCCTTCAAAGCAGTGACAGCACCATACAGTCTAGGGAGAGGATGACCTGGAAAAATACAAATCTCTTGTGTGTAATAATCAAATTGTGTTTATATAGCATCCCATCACTCTTAGTAAATCTGATTGTGAGTGCATTTATGGCCTTTGCACAACAGCTCTGTGAATTAGATCACCAGCACATTTGTCCGACAAATGTTTGCACCCACCTGTCTTGGGCTCCACTGAGAAGTACGGCTGTCCGTGAATGATGCTGTAGACCACTCTGGCACTGTTCCCATATGTTGGGTCATCTGCATCTGTGGCTGCCACTTGCACTACCATGGTTCCTGTGGGAAGACAGCTAGTCATTAGTTTCCAAGACAACATCCATGAACCAACAGAGCTAAATGTGGAAATAGTCGTCATGTCAACTCAGTGTGTGACGAATTCCACTTGAAAGGGAAAAGGAAATGAAAACGAAACTTTTGAGGGGATAACTAATCTCATCAGTCATTAGTCCTCTTTTGTTGGAACTGGTCATGACCTGATCTTTGTTTAGAGGTCATTTTTTATATAAAATATCTGACTTTAAAACATTTTTACAGGAACCTTCAGCAGCACAAAAAGATCTGCCACGTGTTGTGTGCTGAAATGCTGAGAGACAGATAACAGTGTCAGTTGCCATAATTTGCGATGATTCTGCCGCAGGATTAAAGTGGAACTCCTAGCCTTTCGAGATCATTTTGTTGCCATCGCTCTCATTCGCCTCCCACAGATCAGTTAGCACCATCTTTTCCAGTAACTTCAATCTGTTGATTCTAATTCAGCAGCCAAATGGGTTCCACAACCCATCTGTGCATGTTAAAGAGGCACTTCACCCCCACCAAAAGAGACAAAGCTAAATTATGATGTATGTCATATCATTACTGATCCCAATACTGAAACTTTTTTGGGGGGGGGCCGGGGGTTTAGTCACAGAGTTTGGATTTGTCCTCCAGCAGTCTCATAGGAGGACACTCTATCTGTGTGGTGTACGGAGCTCAATAAAACTCTGTAAAGAATTTTATGATATAAAGTTTTAGAAGAACATACAGTTGGGAAAACATTTTTTTCCTTTCTTCCTTCCTTTTTCTTTATAACGCTCTTTCATTTTCTAGTTAAAGTCTTTGTTTTCATGAGCAGATGGCAACCCATCCAGTTACTGATTTAGGGTCCACAAATTGGAGAGGATGTTGATCTGCAGGAAAAAGACTGTAACCATGAAAATGATAACTGAGAGCGGGAGGCAGGATGGCAGCACACACATCTTAAGCACAACAGCACAAACATCTTAAGTGCTGTTTGTTTTGGAGGCTCATCTTAAATTTTGGTGCTTGTAATGATCACCTGGTTTGATGTGTTCCAGTTGGAAGAATAAAATGTAATGCCTTTAGAAGACTGAAAATGAATCGACTTCCCCCACAAAATGATACAAATTATAAACCCATGGGGTATAAAATCTGAGTCTGCAAAATCACAAAATACTATGAAATATAAGGATCCCCTAAAAGGGGGATGGAAAAGGGGAATAATATGTCTCCTTTAAAATATCATGAAAGATATTACATATACATTTGAAAACAAACACATCACACTTAAACATGGAGTAAATTATTTTGTGTGGTACAGACATCCCCTAATTCAAGACCTTAAATTAAGAACATTTGAAGAACGGGAGAAAAGAGCAAAGAGAAACAAAAGAACATTTAAACACACTGAAAAACTCAATGTAGATTAATAAACTAATGTGACATTGTTTTCTCTTAAGTTACATGTTGATTTGATGCTGCTGATACAATTCATTTTACTGGTCAGCAGACGTCAATAGACTGATCACAGACCAGAGTTACTGTTCTCTTCTGCTATTGGTCAGTTCTTATCTTAAGGGTCAGCCAGTTGTCATTTTGTCTCCTTAGCAACTCCCACCATACACAATATTGCTGCCTGGGAAATGTTCACAACCAAAGCATGTTGGAATTGAGCCAAATTTCAGTGAGATTGGCTGTTGTTTAATGTGCAGTCTGAGGAGGGTCCTGATCCCTGATTAATCACATGCATAATTAACACTCCTTGGTTGGTTTTCTCCTCTCAAATCTCGGATGTTTGACGTCTTACAGTGTGGGCAGTTATGAGGCCTTATTAGCCAGATGACTGCACATGATTACGTACAACATAAACAAACAGACATATGATTACACATATGCATACATCGCTGATTTTACCCTTCTTGATATTTGTTTAGTTGTTTTAGCACAGATTTAAAAGCCTAACCAGGGATTGGTGGAAGCTAATTAGCTTTTACTAAGCAGACACATCATTGATTTAGTTGATTAAAAATGACACCACAGCATATGTCCTAATCCATATGCTCCTATGTGATTACATACTGAGTATCAGCCATTATAATAATTTAAAAATACAATAATAACCATGCAGAACAGGAGCTGTGGTTTGATAGAAAGGGAGGAAATCTGACTGCAGTGTAAAACAGATATTTTATTTGCTGTTGGACTGGAGAAATATTAGTTATTGCTATAGAGTTATATTACCATAGTCTCAGGGGAAACTGACATTATGCATTGAGCGCTGCAGATAAAGTTATAAAACCCAACATATAAGGCTCGATTTTGTTTTAGTGGCCAGTAGTGCCCCCAAATCCCAAAACTTCCCTCCAGCTTACAAGGAGGAAATTTGTTTTCAAACTCGGCAGATAACTCTGCTGACAACTGACAACTGTTGTTTCCGCATGCAGTGGAGTATTGTCCTCTCCCACTCTCCCTCCGAGGCAGAGAAGAAGACATCAGACATGACTCCTTATGCATTTCTCTTTAAGTGTGCTGACTGAACGCAGTTGATGTGACTTGAGCTGACAGCCGTGGCTTTGGAAGGTAAGGCAGAGGAGTGTTTGAAGATTTCACAGAGAAAACATAATCAGCAACAATCAGTGCCAATTAATTTCAATAGGTCATTCATTATGGCAATGACGGATTTGGGCTTTTTTTTTAAGGCAAAGTAATCACAGAATTAATACCATTCGATAATAGAGAAGAAAAAACCATGTCATAAATTTTTAAATGATCACAAACAACCATTATAGAGCAGGGTATTTTCTGCTTAGACTGTGCGTCAGTGATGGTCTTAAAGCTGACGCCTTCAGTAGTCTCATGCTTGGCAGTGGTGAAATCATCAACAATAGACTTTGTTGAAATAACCTTGAAAATGAAGAAACGCCATTTTCCATGAGTGCGTCGTTTCCATGTGGTCAGATGAATAACTGGCTCATGCCTGAATATTTCACTTTAACGGCCGGCAGCACATACAGCACAGTATCTGGCTTGGCTTGAGCTCATATTATAGCATCTGACAGGTAAGTGCTGTCTTACAAGTTGGTGATATTTTACTTTGAAGCAAACATCCTAATAAAAATCTCACTTTCTAACATGAGATGTGTTTTACAGGCTTTTTACAGAATGAAGTGATCATGGAAATTGAAGATTAGAGTCCTCCATTCTGGCCGTAAAGCAGAATTAACAGGCTCTGGCCCTGGATGAGAACAATATAATGGAATAAAAAAAAAAAAAAAAAAAGCTTGGTGGTGCTGGAGAAGTTATCACCAGGCCGGTTGTGGAAGGACACCTAGATTATATCATCACCTCTTAGTCATGACAGGTTATATTACAGGTAGTTTAAAACACCAAGGTCAAAGGATGACTGTATGAAAGAGAACCCAAGGGATGTCTAAATCTCTATTACAGGTTGATAGTTAAAATCACTTCACACAAGGCGCAGTGGACAGGGCTGTAAATTAACATTCAATATGGACTCAGGTGGAGCACAGGTTTTAAAAGGTTGAGTTTTAACTGTTTTCTACAGGTTGTACAACCCCCCCACAAACATCCTGATCTAACAATAATGTCAGAATGAAAGGTAATAGCAGACGGCTGAGCTGGATGACGGAAAAAAAAAAAAAAAAAAGAAAAGCTGATGAACAATCTGAAATTTGAATAGATTCTTTCTGCTCCACAAGGCTGTCATCTGCTACTCAATTTGCCCTGTCGGTGTCCCTTCAATATTTGTCCGTCTTCATTGACGTGATGGATCAGATCTTCGCATTTTTTATTTATTCCCCGCAGCTGTGTACAAAACAGGTTTCCTAATCAATTTCGTATCTTGGGTGAGCAACTGTCATCTGCCAGTAATGAAAATGAATGTGGTATGCTTAATCTGAATGGGAGACAGGTATTCTTCAGGCACTTTTGTATAAAGGCTGCATCTGACTGTCAAAAGCAATATGTATTTCTGAGTGAACACTCACAATGCAAATATGTTCCCATGTAAGCTGTGTATTAATATGAACCACATGAATTTTCAAATCATCTGCATGTTAAAGTTTAAATTATTTCTTGTTTGACAGAAGGTGAAAACAAATTGGTGACTTGGAAATTGAACTGCAACATACATATATGTATATTTCTATATATATATAAAAATCAATATTAAAATATTTTGTTTAAGCCGAGTAATTTCGCAATGCCTTCATGAGTATTCAAAGAAGGCAACGCTGATTAAGTTGATTATATTCATGCACATTCACACCTGCTCCCCACTGTTTCGGATAAGCAGGGATTATTGCTTCGAGTTCAAGTCACATTCATTTGCAAACGCCAAAGCAAAAAGTGAATTTACAAAACTCACAAAGAAGGTTTGCAACTTCCTGCTGTTTTCTATGTGAGTTTTAACACAGCATCTCCATGTCCACTTTATAAAGATACATTTGGGCACTGTAATTTGTGCCATATGATGAAGTATTGGTGGCACTGAGGTCATAATTAGTGATGGTGTTACACTTAGCTAGCAAAATATATGTTTATTGTTATGTTTATTTTCTTCTGGGCCAGTATATAGCTACCTTCTTCCACAGTTCATATACAACATGGCTGTCAAACACTACTTCCACATCAGAAGCAACTCTGGCGCACACACAGAAAATCAGCCAATGGACGACACCGGAGAGTACAAGATGGAATTGACCCAGATTTGGGAGTATATGAGCTGACACGGGCCTATGACCCAGGTGTATGATGGGCCAGAAATTTTATTCTGTGTAGTCATCTGGGTAGTTGTATGGAAAACTGGACCTGTCACCCAGCACCAGCTTTAAAGGAAAATCTTAACAAGATTGGCTTTGTTAAGACAGGGTTGTTGCCCTGGATCACATTAGATTATCCTGGTGTGTCTGATAAAGTGGCTACGGATTGTATTTTCATATTCATATAGTAGAATCAACATGACACCAAAGTTCCACTTATGAGGACAAAAAGTTAGTTCAATGAGCTGTCTTTAAACCAGAACACATTTTCTGACTTCTACCTCCAGAATTAAATGACTATCCCATCCTTGATCTCCACTCTCATGAATTAGACAGGAACAATGACAGCTGGCTGTAGGACTGGTGAGTAGTAAATTCAAGAGCTGTGGCCTTGAGTTGACATTACATTCTCTATGCTTGTAATGAGCCCTCAAACTGCTCCTTTGGCCCCTTCGCTGTGCAGCGGGACAGAGCCAAGGCTCACGATTGTCACACCTCCAACTGTCCTCGAGCCCTTGTGTCTTTTATTTGACATCCCTGCCGTGATTAAGACAAAAGCCTTCAGAGATCCCCAGGCCATAAGGTCTCCATGTGTATGGACGAGCACTGCCTCTAATTACTTTAATTAATTAAATTCATGATTTCCTCTAAATTGAACCCATTCATCAGCAGTGCAGAGCTGTGACCATTAATGATTTAAAGACATCTATAAAGAAATTATTGAGGACAAGGGGTGCTTGACCCTTCCCTGTTCTTTACTGCATTGATAATTGCTTCGAGCAGATATTTACGAAGAGAGGCAATGCATTATTCTCTTGTTGTTCTCACAGCTTGCGATGAAGACCCTCACAGGAACTGGTGGAGTAAATAAAATGGCGAGGGTGACCCTGCATCTCGGCGCTTGTGGTGTGAACGCAGCCTCCCCTGTGGTTGATGTACCGAGTTGCTGTCTTATCTCGGGTTGGACACGAGACTCCAAGCCCTTGTACTCTAATCCTCTGGTTCCTTAAGCCTGAGCTCTGTACCCCCCGTTGACAGGCGGCTGTGTAATCCTTCAGAGATCTCCACGCCTGTGTTGTAAGCAAAGCGCTGCTTCCCTTGGAACGACTCCCACTCCCACTGTACGCCTGCTGAAATCTTCATTTTGACTTTGTAGCTTTTTTAGAACCTTCAAACACCTTTGTACCCACTCATTTCCATCTGCGTAGCACCAAGCCTGTTTATGGCATTAGAAGCGATGCTGAGACGCAGTGTTTATGGAGGTGCGATGTACTTGCATATACTTTGTTGCCAAAGCCCTAAAACTTAAACTAAAAATATTCTGACATGCGATCACACTTTATGCATTATACGTGAGAGGGGGTCGCACAAAGCGATCAATCCAGCAGAGAATTCCCCTGACTCTGCAGCTCCACTCTACTTCACACAGCTTTATACAATCATTGTTTTTGGTTTGCGGCCCACGAATTTACTGTTCAGCTTCATCCTCACAGCTCTCATTGTGTCTTCCCCAGCTGCAGCAGGTTTCAGTTCAGCACTGAACCCTTGACAGACAAAGTTAGCTACTCGCAGGTGAAGCATAGTGAAGCATTTAACAGCTAAAGGACCATATTTCCCTCAGGAGCCAGCGGAGACCAGGAAGGAAACTGAATATCGGACTTTCACATGCCAGGTGGCCTGACAAACTGACTCCAGTTGAATGCTAATGTCCCATACTGTATCTTCTGAAGTGTAACTGAGCAGTTTGCTATATGAGCGTAAAAGGTGATAATTACTTTGCATCATGTTAACAGCTTGTGGCAAAAATACGAGTTATTGCAGGTCTACAGTGCAAATTAATGCTATATTTTAACTTGTTTCCTCTGAGTATAGAAATGCACTCATTGCTCCTCAGTTAACACATCACCACTGACACTGTGACTCTCAAACTCTCCTTTGAAATTACAATGACAGATTCATATGTAAATGCATTTTTATATATTCTGGGTGATGCCAAGGACTGTAAAGCCACATCAGAGACTTTTGGTTTTGCAGGATCAGTTTTCTCTGAAAAAAGGCCAACAAACAGAACTGCCTATAGACAAAAATACACTGATAATATAACCATGCACATTTGAAGTACATTTAAAATACTAACTTAAAAGCGGATATATTCTTGAGTTATTCTTAAAGATATTCTCAGGTACTTGCTAATTATACCCGTTGTACTTTCTTTTGCATATTTTAATAAAGTACTGCTGATTGTGTGTGTGTGATGAATTTAATATCATTTGAGCAGCAAATCTACATGTTTTCATCTTCCTGAGAGGACTGATTGCAAGGCCCCAGTTCTGATAATGAACTATTATACAGACTGCAGATTGCATCGCCTAGCATAGTTAATTTTTGTTTGTGTGCAGGACCTGCATCAAATATTTGAAATAGTCTATTTTATTTCCTCTTCTCTCAGAGGATACGATGTGCCACTGCATTTATGACTCCGGAAGTCCATGACCTGAAAAAGTTTTATGAAATAATCAATAACTGGAAAACCTCAAGAGAAAATAAATGTTATTCATCATTCGCATGAGGTAATTTCTAGGTCTGAAGTTATGGCAAACTTTCTGCTTGTGTTTAAATCCAATGAAAAGGCCATATCACCCTTTTTTCTGTATTTCTGTATTGACAGCCAAGTTTATTTCTGTCTCCATCCCATCAGTCACAGCTCACTTGTGATTAGACCACAGCTCCCAGCATGCCTTGGAGCGCCTTGGGAACCCCTAGGAGAAGCTGGAGGAAGTTAAGGATGTCTGTGCTGCTCTGCTTACTGTGCTGCGACTGTGAAGTGGCAAGATAATGGATGGATAGAAATGTATTTGTCTGTATCAGACATTTTTTCGGACACATTTTCGGCAGGCAGGTACCTGAAAGTACTGGCCAGCATGAACTCTGAGTCCAATTTGTGGAAAGAATGCCTGTGGCCTTGGAAGGCTGATTCAGACCTTAAGTTTGCTTGACTCAGTTTTTAAACATTCGTCATTCATCAACATTTCTAAGCCTAGAGGTCTGCGCTGGCATATGTGAGGTGATAAATATGTAAATTATGATGCATCATTCCACATTACAATACACTCAGTCTGGCTGACTAAAACCACCATGAAACAGCATGTTGAAAGCTTTTCATGCTCACAACTACCCATTTCTTGTCGACCAAAATGTCAAATTTTAGTTCAATGATTTCAAAGTCATGCTTGGGAAGAAGAAATAACACAAATCCTCAAAAACAACCTAAATAGGCTTTGGTAAACTGACAGAACGATTTGAGTGCCATGCTCTATATAAAGCACACACAGACCATGGCTTATCAACATGGAGGTCACTCTTTCTCATTCCAGCTGTGTTCTTAATACACCTGCTAGCTTGAAAGGCCTCAGGATGTTGTTGTCTCTCATTTGCATTTACTCACATTTTGAGCTCGAGCGTGACCCGTTCAAAACCTTGGAGGAAATCTTGACCATGCAGACAGTTAAAGACAGGTTGTGATATGATGACTTCCTCCGGGAGTGCATTTAAAACAGGCAGGTAAAAGAAATACCTGCAGTAATGAATGCTAATGTGATCAACAGAATGTGACCTGCTGAGTCTTTTGGACAAGTGTATTGTGCTGTATAATGTTTTCAGCTGCAGCATGGCAATGTCCATCTGCCAGTCTTCTGGGTTATCATTTTTGGGCCAGGAAATATGTCATTATGGGCAGAAATTACATTTTGACATGCAGGTTGAATTGTTAAATTGTTAAATTATAATTGTTGTTATATTACTATTATAATTATTATCATCATTATTATTACTGACATTAGCATTTAGCTGATAGCATTACTGTACTTCAGTACAGCCTCACAGAGCTGTTAGCACAGCTATAGCCTTAAAAACAGGCACTGTAAAAAGTTGAGGGGGAAGCTACTTCAGTCCATTGACTTTCCAATTATACATTTCTGATCATGTCACAAACCTGTTTTAGTTCTCAAACAATCACATCGGAAAGCATTTACGTCTTGTTATAAGTCTACTGAACTTGATGAGCGACTCATTGTTTACAACCTCATTTGTCTTTAAACAGCTAAAGATATCTCATTCCCACCTACAACATGAACCCTACAGACCTGTCAGGTACTCTGACAATCACCTGCTTATTATCTATCATTTAAAAAAGAAGTGGTGAAGCTGCCTCCAGCTACTGTGTTGCATATCTGAAAATTACACTTCCAAAAGATTTGAGATGCACCACTTTTAAATCAAGGCTAAAATCCTCAAACACTGACTAATTTCTTTCATTTCATGTTTCACACTTTTTGACTTCTGTTATTTTACTCACAATGCCTTTCGTGAAGCACTTTGAATTACATTTGCCTTGTCAAAAGTTTCAAGGGCAATTGGCAGTTTCTTTACATTATCATGCTTTCAAAATCTACATCAAAAGTTTTTAAAAGCTCAAAGACCTCAGGAGGAGAACGTTCCATGGTCTTATTTATATGCATATTGGTGAAAGTACAAAGAAGCCAATAAACCTGCAAAGTCTGGCTAAGGGATACCTAATTCAAAGTAGTTTAACCCAGACCTCAATTGATATGGAGCTCAAGTACAAGAGGAACTTCATGTAGTTTAAACTGTGCCCAATGTGATTAGCACGTACTGAGTCTTACAAAGCGAACACCATGGATTCAAATTAATATTGCAAACTTCCCGATTCCCCCCATGACCTAAAGACTGAGAGATGAAGACAAATTCAGTGAGGTGGAAAATTATCAAATGCAGATGTTGGAGTGAGGGCAAGTCAAAGAGAAAGTCAGAGCATGAGAGAGTGAGCTGAAAAGAAGCAAAAAGTGCAAGGATGAAGGATATGTAGGAAGAAAAGGGGGGTGGGGGGATTTACTGTGGGATTATATTTGAGACAAATGGGGAAGCTTACCTAAGGGTGACATCTCTGGTACCCCCGCCAAATATGGTCCATCGAGAAACTTGGGCTCATTATCATTGATGTCCTGGACTTTGACCACAAATTCAGACTTGGGCTCCACAGGTAAATTAGTGAGTCGGTCCACAGCTTGTGCCTGAAGGGTGTAGTAGGCCTGGGCCTCCCGATCAAGCCTCTTTGTGGCGTGGATGTCTCCTGTATTCTCATCAATGGTGAAAATGGACGTGGCGCCCTCTCCAGACAGCACGTACTTCACCTTACCATCTCCTTTGTCCACATCTGAGTGTAGCTGTTGGAAGAAAAGACAACATCAGTCATGAATAATCTATTAGAGCAAAAATAACTTCAATATTGTAGCAGTGATGCTGGACTTAATAAAGAATGGCTTGAGGGCTTCTATCTCAAACCACAGACCCACTAGCAATTATTAAATAATAATTTCACAAATGAGGGTGAGAAGTTGAACTGGAAATTAAATGTTGCTGTATTTTTCTAAATTTCACACCATTTGTCTTATTTAACATAATCTATAAAGATATTATATATTCATAAAAATGTTAATGATTTATAAAATATTTAATATTTACACCATGTGCATAAAAATGACTCACACCATGTGTATTAGACAAACATCCAAACCGGATCAAAAGATCAAAACATGCACCATTTATGCATGACTGAATTTTGCTACGAAATCCCGCCGCAATTTGCATTTGGATACAAATAATGGAATAAAATTGAATACAGCCACATTCTGTGATTTGCTAACTCATGTAATTGTCATTACAAATGATCAAACAAACATGTTTTTTTTCCCCCATTAAAACCTCCAACAATAACAACTAGCTCATCTCACATAAATAAAAACACACCACAGCTATTACAGCATGTCTGGATCAATAAAACAACGATGAATGATTCACCAAATTGACCTGTGTGTTTTATACTTTCTGGACAAAGATCCATCATTAGCAATATGAAGGTAAAACCATTTTTCAGGAAATGTTTGTTATTTCACTTTTTTTTTTTTTTTGTCCGGTGCCTTACTTGCAAAATGTGTTTCATAAAGCAGCTATAGAACCCAGCGGAGACTCTTTTGTAGCCTATGGTTGACCTCTTTACTTAAAAGATATTTATGTCAGGTGCAGTTACATCTTATGTTGAGAAAAATCCAATATTAAAACACCATTTCAATGGCAGTGAGTGAATGCTCTGCCGAGTTAAAACTCGACTCAGCGTTCCATGTTGCACTTCTTTTCATCCATTTCCTGCCCTTTGGATTAAAAAAGGAGAGTGGATGATTTGATAGATGTGAATGTTCACTGTGTAATATCTCAATGACCCACTGTGTTAAATGAAATCTGTATATCAAAGCTCAAATGTTTTCAGCAGTTCCATTCCATCTTATTGCCATTATGAAAAGAATATGCAAAATGTAGCTGGAAGTTTATCCACCACTGATAGCAAGGTGAGGTCATGTACCAGGAACCGCATTGCTAGATAAATCCTGTTTTTTACGGCCATATAAACCACCCTTCTCTACAACTAGTAGCACACAAGTCCATATCTTCGAATCAGATGTTTTTCATTTCAAAGAATGTGGGCTACTACTGTAAAATTCAAGTTTCTTCAAGTAGCAGGAGAACAGGGAAAATATTAATAGATATTGCTACAATGATCCATAGAAAGATTTACAGGTCTACAAAGAAGTAAGGCAAATGACATTTTCATCAGTGATCCTTTGTAGTCACTACAACAACCCTCTGCTCATGACAGAGGTTTAATCTCAGAAGAACAAGTCACAAGTTTAAAGATGACTTAAAGACCTCAACTCAAAGTATGACGGGAAAAAAAAAATCCTTGAACAACTCTAAAGAAAGAACACTCGTAGCTCTTGGAGCTTTAAAATTACCATGACAAGTGACCAACCTTGAATAATCCTTTCTGAAGTCACAGCTGTCTGATGGCCATCAATCCCTTCAATGTGCTGCACATCAGAGCGAACACAGAAACTGTCACATATCTTAGGGGAAGGCCAGTGTTGGTATTTAAAGATGGACACATGGAGCATTTTTAACTGTCAGCATTTAGCAGAGTGCATGCTTCTGTCTTTGGTCTACCACCTCCAACATGACAAAACACCTCAATTAAAGGCGAAGCACGCAGGGCATGCTTTTAGTTTGGATATTCTCAGGGAATGTTTTTCATGATTCTCAACATTTGGTGTAAAATGTGCACAGAAGAAAGCTTCAATTGAAGCTGCACTATCTCAGTTCAATGGTGTTCTCAATCCACCTCTAAGTGTTTTCGAATCTCGCTGCCTCCAAAGCAGTGGTAGCAGGAAAGACTGAGCTGAGTATTTCCATCTGTCTATCTGTTAAAATTGCTCTTTCAGTAGCTTTCCCCGTTTACTCGCGAGCCAAGCTCTCCACAGCCTGTTGCACTGAGACAAATGGTTTCTGCAAATAATCAGTACACAGTGCCAATAATCACAGTGTAAACATTTCAAACTTAAAGGGGTACTCCAGTGATTAAGCAATGCACACCCATTAAGTAGGAAGACTCACAGGAAACTTTGAGTTGCAGTCATGGGTCAAGTTGCAGAAACATTGGATCTACATTCTCTATAGCACAACCGTGGAAATGATCTCATTAAATACACTGTTTTTTATTACTCATCTCCAGCAAGATGGCAAGACCCCATGGGTCCTCCAAGCTGCTGGGCTTTCTACACTTCACTCTGTAGCTGCGCCTTGATATTTAGATGCAACACAATTTCTCCCAATGCATAACCTGCAAACAAGACTGCTTCTCATGCACAGCTAGAGACCCATCAGCTTTAGTTGGCTCTAATGCCTCATACTCGAACCGTCTCTAGGATACCTTGGACCTATTTTAAGTGCTGCATGGGCAAGCTCCAAAGTACAGCAGGGTGTCCACGTAAAGGTTGATCAACTGCTCCGAGAGTCAGACAGAAGCCAAATTATTCCTCTTGAAACTGTGATTCATCAATCAGAATCTCCTTGTCAGCACCCTTGTGAGACTGGCCAATGCTTCCTCGAGAAGCCTGAGGCACCATTTCCTGAACTCCAAGTGACACTGAAGAGAGGTGTTAGCAGTGACAGCCAGAAAAAAAAAAAAAAAAAAAAGCCAGTACCTTGCAACTGTGGGACTTTCTAACTACTGCTGACCTCTGCCAAGGAGATGGCTGAGGCTTAGAAGGAATCTGCAGACAGGTCTTCCTCATAGACAACACATCATTTGGGTTCAGGAGTTCCTCACTGTATTTTCTACCACTTGCACGATCCTCAGTCGTGCTCAGCAGCTGAGTATCGCTGATTAAAACAGTTAGGGCAAAGGCTTGCCCTCTTTCTTCTCAAGTCGTCTCATGGTTTGCCAGAACCTCTTTGACGCTGCATGATTTTTAATATCCTGACCACACCTGACCCACTGCTTAGGAGGACAAAAAGTACAGCTACTGTGTTACACTTTGCAGAAATGGCTCATATAGGGAGGATTATATTTGCACAATTAAATTAATTTTTTTACTAATCATTTTTATTGCTTTTTTAATGGAATAAATGAGTTTCTACCAACTGTGTATGGTGTTTTTCAATTAAGCACTGTCCCCTCATATTGTTTGTTGTGTTGAGCAACAAACAGTGTTTTTTTCTATAATGCAATGTAGCCAGATGTCATTATTGCTGAAACTCTTTTTTCAATTTATCAGTAAATGTCAACATCTCATTATGGGATAAATAACAGTGGTATTTCAGGTTTCACTCCTGCTTCAGGGGTGGAGAATGATTAGGTCAATATTATACTGATAGCGCTGAAGGAGTACATACTGAACAGGGGATACAACACCAAAGGTCTTTTATTAATGGAATCTATCAGCCGGCTGATGGATGCCACGTTAGGAGCACGATGATTGCATTGGTTGTGTCCTCAAGCCTCGGCATTGCATATGCCACCTCTCTCGTTGGAGCCCGCTGTGTTTATTCACCATCTCCCGCTGTCAGGAGGCAAACTTGAGGTAAATTGTCAGTCACGGAGAGAGAGTCAACATTTAATCTTGAGGAAGCCATCCGTGGCGGTTTGTTTCCGGTAAATGCCATGGACAAGGAGGACAAAGCTGACAGGCCACAAAGCATGCAAGCCAGGTCAGGGGGCAGAGCACACTATGTGGTCTTTTCAGTGAACTGTTTGCTCCATTTCCAACTCTCCAGCCCAGCTGTAAGAAGACACACAACAGTGCAGCAGCCGGCTTCACATGCTCTCATCTCTAAATCTTATCAACACTGAAGTCTGCATCAAATATGTATAGCTTGGCAGGTCTTATTTAAAGTATACCCTGGTCAAATACTTCTCCCTCTCATTAATCTAACCCATTTTAAAACCGTCACTGCTCATTTTAAGGTGGTTTTTGAAGTTTCAACTCTTATTACTTTTACTGAACACCATAGTTGCTTCACTTGCAAAAATGTAAATACTCTTCTTGTAATTCTTTTCTCTGCTTCCCTTGAGGTGAGTGTAACACAGCACGCAGCACATTGCTGCACAGCAGTATAGCTCAAAGGCACTCCCAGAGATTGTGAAGGTGGGGTGGGATCTGAACACGAACCCTTCTGAAATCAGTGCTGACACTCATCATCACTTTGTATGCAGGCAGTTCTCCAGGGACCAGCCTGTTAGCTTTGTGTTTGCTTGTTTACCTTGTAGCGAGGGAGAAAGGTAAAAAAGCATAAAAGAACCCATAACAACCCACTGATACAAGCTTGTCCTATCACCACAACTATGCCACAATGTGTTCAGATTGTTCTAGCATTTGAATTTTCATTTTTGCCATTCTGTGCTACATGAAAACTCGTGTTGGATGGTGTGTAATTCTATTTTGTTCCTCTCTACGCCCATTTGCTTTGGCTCTGTGCAACAGTGGGAAATAGAAAAACATAGAGGCTTCAAATAAGGGAGAAAATAAACATAAATAATAAAAAAAAAAACTGAAATCCCCAAAACAAACCTTTCAAGCAGTATATCGGTGTCTCTTTCAAAGAGAGTACAAATTCTCCCATTCAATGGGCTGTGCACAATCCAAAGTGGATACAAAAGTCCATACCTACAGGCAACCTGTGAGCAATCCTGGATCCTGGAGTACACTAAAACAGCCTTTGCCACTACTCAAGAGCTCTTAATCAACAATCGCCCTCAAGAAATTTCACACAGCAGCTTCAACAGCAAAGCTTAACAGGGTCTCAGCAAGCAATGTACCACAGCAAGCAAGCCAAACATAGAATGTGAAACAATCCCTCTCTAATATTGTTTCCTGATGAGAATCTGATGCAAACCTGTCCACAATAATCCCTACATAGAATAAATCACAGTTCTTTAGTATATTCCACAGAAATCATAATTTGCCTTGTTATTATTCTGTGCACACACTTAATATGTGCCATATGTAAAGCCAGTGGGGGGCTTAAGACTCATTAAATAACACATACAAAGAGGTTGAATAAAGAGGAGGAGGAGGACACCAAAGGGGGCAGAGAAGGGTCATTCTGCAAACAACAAAAAAAAAGAAGCTAAAAATGTAGACGGGGGCTTCAGCGCAGCTGTCACTGACATCAGCTCACGACATGCTTGGCTTTTCATCTATTCACTCGGCCATGTTCTGGTGAGTAGCCATGGTACTGTGCTCTGAGAGGGGCTCAGTTGCTCAGTCTCTCCTCTTTCATTTCAAGCTGGGAGGTAGGGAATTAGCAGTCACCATGGAGAAACTGTTAGCTATCACGCAGTGGTGTGCAGATGAACGGGATCTGTAAACACAGGTTTCTCCTTATTCCTCAAAGATTGAGTCGAATTGTTAACTCTTGCAGTCCTCCCTTATATTTCATTTTTATGTAAATTTCAACAGCTTTAATTTTCATCACATCTAATCCAGCAATCAAACATAAATTATTTGCACACATGCATGCATGCAAACACACAAAACCATCTGACATGATGTGTGATCATTATATTTGTTTGGATTAGTGCCACATGACGCTGACAAACACTAATGAGCCGGAGCGTTACGACCACCTGCCTAATATGTTGCCCGTTGAAAATGTCGACCCAGTGAGGCATGGACTCTACAAGACCTCTGAGGATAGACTTCATCATCCATTCTGATACTGCAGCATGTATCTGATTCTGACATAAAAAAAGAAAGCTATTAAAGAATAATTAAATGTTTCACATTATGCTGAAAAAATGTTGAAATGGTGCAGAATTATGCGCTGAATATGTGTAAGAACATCTGTGTCACATATGAAGCAAAATGTATCAAAATGATACATTATCTTTTTTGTGTTGTGCTATGCATGTTTTATGTAGTAAAATCTTATCAAGTAGCAGCTAGCCTGTTAGCAAGATGACTTTTGCAGCTCTTTCCCACAATGTGTGATGGTCTAGCCTGATCGGTGTAGTGTGCAACTTCTGTACATCTGTCATACATACATAAAATGTGAAATCTTTGCATGTGGAATGTCATTAGAGTTAAAGTGTCACCTGAAGTGTAAGAGTGAAATGCACTCAATATGAGATGAAATGTAATTCATTTGATTTCTTGAAATTTTTCATTTTAAGCCCCGTGGGAAGTTAAACTGCCAAATAAAGTAAAAGGAACGAAATCAAACAAAGTGTCACATGAAAAAAGTGTGTGCACCGCTACCAGTTGTGCTAGAAACTATATTTCCTTTCCAACAAAAGAGCAATATATTTCTTTTACTGAAGAAAATTGAATTAGGATGAATTCTGTTTTCTATCCAAAATAAGCTGATCAAAAATTGTTAAAAAGGCAGTTTAAATAGACTTAAAGGATCACAAAGAGATGTGTGTGATGGCTTGACAGCAGGTACAAAGCAAGTGCAGATACATCTTTTTTGGGGATAAAGCTGAAAATGCAGTGGAGCGGTTTACAGCAGAGTTCACGGCTCTCTCTGGTGTGGCAGCTTTCAATCAAAGGCAAAAATTATTATTATTATTACAATCCTTACTGACATTTATGTAAACCTTACCTTAGATGGTGCCTCATATCTAAACCTGCTCCCCGAATCATAATGGCAAAGAGATAAAGGCTCTTACTCCATGTGGTGGAAAAATGAATTTGTGTTTTCATAAAAACGGACCTGAGCAATTTTTTGTCAAAAACTCTACATGCACAGTTGATTTTTAATCCGAGAACACATCACAGCAGTCACTTGTGGTTCTGTCACATCAGATCATGAAACCAACCTGAACGTGGGTATCAGTCACATGTTTTCATGCGGTGGCCTGCGCTTAATATAACCCTGAAACACAATGTGTTTATAGCCTGTAATGCATAAGAGGCTCCGCTTCTGAAACAATCCAATCTGGCAGAAAACAATGAAGCAGCCTGAGTGTTGTGCTGTTGGTAGAAAGTTACAGCGCCAAAGAACAGACAGCTCAAGTCCAAACCACAGCTCGGTTTTTAGTAGAGATATTTTGATGAATGATTAATGACTGTTTGATACAGTACAGTGAGAGATAGCAGATATGTATGAAAGCGGGCATTACAAGTATCACTTGTGATTCACTGTCTGATGTACTGAGCTGCTTCATCTGCACCGACGTGCATGCTACAAATAGTGTAGCATCAACGCAGTGAGCCAAATACTACACACGCGGACACACACGTACACCTACAGCACGAGATGAAGTATCCAATCACTTCAAAGCTGCCGATCTATTGCCCAACAGGAACTTTTTAAACGCATTTTAAATGTGACTGAAATGTTGCTAAATTACTGTAGCGCAGTAAGACCATGTTTGAAATTGCCCTTGACACACACGTGTTAATTAAGGACGTGCAGGAGTGCTTCCCAGCCCTTTCAGGCTGGTGCCCCGCTGCCTACTGTGCTTTGCCAGCCTCGCCACCATGCCGATTTGTCATCCACATCAATGAAAGTAATCAAGCTCACAATCGGGGCAAGCTTTCACTTTAGTATTTTTTCTTTTTTGTGTCTGTGTGCGTCTATGTGCGTGTGTCTGTGTTCAGCTGCCCCAATCCAAAGATGAACATACAGGAGTAGGCATCTCTTTCAAAGTATTATTGGGGAGGGCATCAAAGCTCTTTTGTCTCAAAATAATAAATAAAAAGAGGATCTTTAGATGTTATCGTTGTGAGGACTGTTGTTTCTGTACAGGCAGGAGCCCAGTGATGGATGGATTGAAATGAAAATGTGAACAGTGAGAAGGGAAGTGTATTTCCATATCAGCAGGTGTCAGTAGTAGATAGCATCATTACATGCTGGACAGGTCAGTATTAATTCTCCTATCCACAGGTTCAAGAAAAACAAAATCCAACAAGGACATAAAACTGGACAAAGAGGAACAGAAAAAACCCTGATGAACATATAATGTTGAGTTTATACCAGCGTAAACTAATTAGCCTTTCAGTCTTGTCACCTAAATGACACAGAGCTGATATATAGAGACAAACGACCGGTCGCAGTCACATTCACACCTGTGGGCACATTAGAAATCAGCCTAATGTGCTCCTCTTTGGAGAAGCTGCAGAACCCAGAGGGAACACACACAGGCACCGGGAGAACATGTTAACTCCACACACACAGGAGGGCCCACACAGAACAGCCTCAGGCCCAGGTTCAAACCCAACTTCTTCTCACTGTGAAGCGACAGTGATAACTACTGCACCACCAAGCCGCCCCAGGTTGATTATTTACACACATGGAGAATTAAGGTTTGGCAAGGGATTTTAAAGCTGTCAAATGTGATAACTCCTGGACCACATATTCAGTTCATCAGTGACATCTGTTAGAGCAACCATGGGCAACGGCCAGCAAGAGCAACTTTTCTTTCTCAGGTTTTAACTTAAACCACATGACTCATGGTTCTGACTTTATTAGGCTGTCTATTGGAATGAGAATTATTGAGATAAAAAACACCAGAACCAATGGAAAAACTAAAGACTACTACTCTGTCAGCTCTTCACAGGCTCTCTCCCCATCAGGCAGATGCTCACATGCCAATGGGATTGCCATGACAACACACAAGAGGGGTTACAAGATGAAGAAGGCGTAATAACTATTTCTGATTGTAAGGACAAGGGCTACTAATATACCGCAGTGTGTATAGAAGTGTTACAAAGACAAAAACTACCCATATGAACCTGGTAGAGCAACAAAAAGACATAATATTTACTGCTAGGGGAGAAACAGTGGAGCACAAGAGGCCGTGACAGCCTGTAAATATCCAAGGCTTAAAGATCCAAGCTCCAACTCCACTCTCCCAGAGCTACAATCCCCTGAACTCACTACTGCAAATGTGTTTGAATAAAATGCTGGCTGTGATCCCCGGTCAAGAATCCTGAATAACTTTTTTTTTTATTAATTCATGACAATTTGAAACGTTATATTTCAGTGTACTTGAAATGCAAAGCCTGATATTAATTTTTAATATTTGCACAGCACTTTGGTCAACTTATGTGTTTGAATAAGACATTTCATCAGTATGGTCGCATTAAGCAGAGCAAGATTTCCTGTATTGTAAAAACTGGACAAAGAACTATCAGTTGTGGCAAGAGGTTTCAATGGTTTTACTTGTCAAATGATGATTCTTTTGAAACTGGCCTGTAATTGGAAATTGGAAATAATTGGTGTAAAAATAAGAAACAGAACAAGCCACAAAACATTTCTAATTCTAAAGCCAAGGAGCAATGAAGATGTATGTATAAGGATTAGACAGATGATGTTAAGTCTTTGTGAGTTACCGGTGCAGCTTCAAAGCTACCTGTAGGGACCAACACCGTCTTCCAAAAGCTATTCTCTCATTAATGCTTTGATGAAGAGGAGGTGGTGTCTTAACAGATCAGTCCAACCACTGCAACCTACTGTCCCACTCTATCTAGTTGTTGATCATGTCCAAGATCTGTCATTTGAGAAAAGGTTGCTCTGCTTTTCCTGATGTATTAAACCGATGCACGAGACTGACACTCGTTAAATGAGTGCTGTCAACCACTGTTTCCTATATTATCTATGTTTGCTGACTCTATTTCCCACAGACCTGTCACTTCAGTTACTGTTCCTGAAACACTGGCCAGATGAGCATCTTTGTGACTGTGGCTCCTACCATCACGCCCCAAAAATGAACCCATTTTTTGAAGGTCACAGATATTTCCTTGCCATTTTATCCAAAATCACAATCAGCCAGGCCTACTTTTTTATTTCTACATCTGCCACAGAGCACGCTGGGATATTGACTGCGTCACTGCACCATGCAACGCAGCCGTGTGGAAACATCTGCATTTGTTTAGTTTTTAAACTCATTTATTCAGGTTTTCCTATCCAACTTGTCACCTGTCTTTATAATACGTAAATACGACTATAAGAATGCTAATATATTCGCTGGCTTTGTGTGCATGTTGATTGTAACTTATTTATTTCAAAAGCAGCGAGAAATTGCATCTAGTTACTGCAAACACAAAACTTCCTCCATGTTTACTCCGTGTGGCCTTGATAAATTATTTATTATGTACCTTTCAACAGCACTAATACCATCAATACAGCCACAGTCACATCAAACTCAACAATCTGCTGTTCTCACTTTTTCCAAAAGAAATTTTTCACAATACTAATTTTTCAACCTTCCCATTATGGACGGGCTTTAAATGTGAAAAATCTGCAGTAAGTGCTGCAGGAAGGGGGAATTACGTTTTAAAGAGAGATTTGGAAAAAACTGTTATTAAAAGGTGGATGAAACAAGTGTTTCTGTTAAAAATAGACACTCAGGTGTGGAGTGTGGTCTCATTTGGTTGTAATACTGAGAGCTGTGGAGATGCACTTTATGCTGAGTTTAACAATGGATTTATTTATTCATTTTTCATTTTTGCCCACTCAGTGTTTGTTTGTGCTGGCTAATGCAATAAAAGCTTGGGTCATTATTCATAACACCAACTTTTATATGAGAATTAATGCTACAAAAAAGTTACAATTATGGTTAAATTTTATTCAACCAGAGCATTAATGAATTTTCATAACATAACATAACATTTTACTTTTCAAAGAGAACAGTAGTCATCTTGAAAGGTATTCAAACAACATTTACAATTATCCATATGGAAGCGTCATTGAGACAAAAAATAATACTTTTACACAACGAGTCTGGTGGACTACACAAAGAAGATGTGATAATATGGAGGAAGAATTGCAAAGATTTGTATTTTGTGCATTTGTTTATATTCTTGTTGTGACCGTGTGCATATATACTGACTAGATGTTGCAGGTTTCCTATAGAAAACAATAAAGATTTGTTTTTTTTCTACAAAAAAAACTAAATGAAATCAAGGAAGGGAAGTTTTTATATTTTATATTTTATATTATGTAGTTACTTGAAATTCTAGCTAGAAAGGCAGAAAACAATATCAGAAACTTTGTATTCAAATTTTAGCCACAAATTTCACTTTAGAAATGTGACAGAGAAAGGTCAGGGAAGGTTTGATTTCGACTTTCTATAGAAAACATTCACATATTGTGCAAAAAAATAACAAGAGGCGGTTTACAAAAGGTGTTCAGCAGTCAAAGAATCGCCACAGCAGAGCGTTGTGGCATCAAAGCAGCCGCTACAAACCTCTGCACTTGGTTTTTCCACCCTTGATCTTACTGTAATGTGACAACCATGTCAGGTGAAAACCATAACACTTCTTCCTCCGCTCACAAAAACAGCAGTTCACAGTCCACTTTGTGTGGTCTCCCTCTAAAAAAAAGTTAAAAATGTTCGACAACTTTATAAAGCACTCCACTCTGCCAACAAAGATGACAGTCCTTTCCAAAGTGGCTGCTTTCCATCTGTCTTGCAACCGCTCCACATTGGCCATCATATAAAAAAAAAGCCCTGGTGCTTTGTTAAAATGCCTTAAAACTCCTTTTTGGAAGCTAAAACTGCAGATCTACTTTTGTACGCAGGAAAATAGATATTTTTTGTGCATGTGAATTTTCTGCCCTCCAAGTCATTTAAAAGACATCATGAGTCCTGTTGACTGATCATCATGAATCATGAGTTGCCAGACATTTGAACCCCTGCAGGTGGGTTTGGGGTCGATGAGATCACATGTGAGGTTGAGCGGCACTCTTGAGAGCCATCAGTCGTGTTAATTAAACTGTGAAGTGGTGTGCAACTGCGTGGGAAGGGATTTTGGGGACAGCACTTCAAGTAGTTGATAATCACAGAACTCATCTGCAGGGATGACAGATCCATCCAACAGATTTTTATTCATGCCAGCAGATCGCTCTCTGAATGGCAATGATGGTCACTCTACTCTGTCCTTGATCCAGACTGAAATATCTCGACAACTGTTCAATTACTTGGTGCCTAATGTCGTCCAGACCTTCATTGTCCCCTGAGGATGGATCCTCATCACTTTGGTAATCCCCTAACTTTTCCTCTAGTGCAACAATGGAGGTTTATTTATTTATTTGTTTTTTTTTAGAAAACTTTTCCTACAACTTGGTTCATAGATTTTTTTTAAAGGATTATGTTGATTGCTTTGTGTTTAGTGCTAATCAATGTTAGCATGCTGCCTTACTAAACTAAGATAAGGAATGTCTAGCATTAGCATATTAGCACTGTAATTTGTAACCATGTTAGCATTGAGCCTAGGGCACTGCTGTGCCTAAGTACAGCCTGACAGAGCCGCTAGCATTGCTGTTGTTATTTTTTAAAGTGTCAAGATCCACTTGGATCTATAAACAAGAAACCCACTGCCAAATTCATCCATCCATCTGATTTTTTCATTTCCATTTTTATTTTTATCCTATGTGAACAAATTTGCCAACTGTGTTCAATAATCCAACCTCATCAACATTACTGATTCTCCTCTCTTCAAAGATTACATTCGTTTATGTGCTTCAAAAGAAAATCTCTCGTTATAAAAACATTGTTATCAAAATACCGTAACAATAAAATGATCACAAAGTGCATCTTCGCTATCACTTCAGTTTCTTTACTGAGCTCTTTTTTTCCCCCTTTGATTTGATTGATTTTGACGAATACTGTTTTCATGTCATTCATATATTGTTGGAATGCTGGTAGGAAACATAATTGTTTGTTTACTCTATGCGCTCAGGCTCTGCACACCAAACAGGTTTCCGTGGTGTCTAACACACATTATTTTGATTAAAAACCTGTTCAGTGAAGAGTACTCATCGCTGCGAGCACTCTAAGGTGACCGTCTGATGACAGTGACATCAATAATCTCTTCTCAGACACTAGTCACCCACAATACATGGATGAAGATGACCGACAAGGGCAATGAACAATCCAAATATTGGAGATGTGGATCAGGAGAACTATAACCACCTCATAATTACTCATAAATCACACTGTTCTTAGAGCTTGGGAGTATTACTTAACCATTTGTGACTCTTAGCAGACAAAACGGTTACTCTGGGACACCCTGGCCTATATTCCCTTTTAGTTTGCAACACTGGCCACGTAGTCACTATGACGGACTTGGGATCTGTGTTGCATGTCATCCCTCATCTTACTCTCATGTCATTTCCTTTTCAGCTTAGGGCAAAAAAGCATAAAACTTGTTCTTAAAAGATCTTTAAGATAACATTTAAAACATCAATTTGATATTTACTGAAATCTGCATTCAGTTCGCAAAAACTAACAAACTAATAAAAAAAAGGAAGCTTTATGACATTTTAGAAAAAAGAAATATCAAGAGATCAACAGATGAATTAACAATGAAAAGACAGGCCTAAACCAAACTGGCTCTACAAACCCTAGCCACCTTTCTTTAATTCATTACATTTATTTGCTCACATGAACAGTCAACTTCTTATGCATGTGAATGTACAGCAACATCCTGTCACACCATATGTTTCTGAGTTTGGGCTCATTTCTCCAAATCTTCTGCAACACTAGATGTCTTGAATCCTGATTGACACACAGAATCTCACATATCTAATCAAATAGTCACTGATGAAATAAAAATGACTGATATGACATTAAAAAAGAAAAATGTTTTGGATAATATTAAAATCTTATTGCCACATATATAGTTTCTATATTTATAACATAA
>OMNW01008635.1:0-13700 GCA_900303245.1 Selene dorsalis
TGTGTTACGCATGTATGTAATATGTTTTATAGTTAGTGGGAACTGCTGCCTTCATCAAAACAGTGAAGTCCAAATAAATATGTGTGATTCAGCCTGCTAGTGAATACTGGGTCAAACTTCCTGGGTAAATCTTCTGTTATTTATGGACTATCACAAGGCCATATTTGGATAACGGCACAAAGTATTTATTTATTTATTTATTAGT
The DNA here is from genome assembly GCA_900303245.1 of Selene dorsalis. NCBI lineage: Eukaryota > Metazoa > Chordata > Actinopteri > Carangiformes > Carangidae > Selene > Selene dorsalis. The sequence goes on from OMNW01008635.1 coordinate 206, forward strand.
CATTATATTGTGCCACTTTGAGCCCAAAACAGCAAAGAAATGAGTTCTCATGAGTTTTTTTTTTAAGTAAAATTACCACAAAATTGATTGCAGTTTCAGTTTAAGAAATGCTACAGATGAGAGATACAAGTGTGGGACAAAATATGTTTAAAGGTATGAAGCTTAATGTGGAGTTTCCTGGGAAATATATTGATGCGTGACAGAGTTAAGATGAAGACAAAGAGCCTGTGGAGGCCATATTCTTAGTCCTGTAAAGGGATGGATTAACCTCTCGCTCATTAGTTTCTTAGTGCAATTAAGATTCCAGTCTGAGGGAAGCGGAAAACAAAGAGGGCACTAAAGGTCGGGAAAGAGGAAACGCGAGTGTGCGTGCGTCTCTTTGTGTGTGTGATCACACATCTTCAAGGACAGACTCTTGCTGCTTACATAACAGTGAAAAAGCCATGGCGCCACTCGACTGCCCAGTAGCCACCACAGCCGACCGGCTTGTGTTCGTCCATTGCGACCAAGCCATCCATGACTGCTGCCCCCCTGAGAGGCTTTGACCAACACATATCTGCATCTAGATACAAAGGGCTGGACATGACATGAGGAAAGCTGATCCTCTTTTGAAGGAAAAACACATTGTTCACTGCAGTGTAGGGTGGCCAGCTCCGAGGCAAACCAGAGATATGGATGTCATGGACTAATGGAAAAAATCTAGAGGTGCTAATCTGAGATATCCTCTTTGGTCATTTCTCTAAACCCTCCATTATCATTATAAAGTTAAAAAATCCCAAAAGTTAAGGGTACCATATCTTGTCTTATGCAACAATGAGACATGGCCCAGGGTAAAATGTATTAAATCATGACACTGTGCTTACGTTTTGTATGATCTGTCTGACGGCTGGTGAGTCGGGGGCGTAGAGGATCTGTCCCATCAGCATGGGCTTGACGGAGTTCCACACGATCCTGGTGGCAGGGTGGGCCTCCAGGTCTTTCATCATATCGTTGCAGAAAGGAGCTGCAGGGAAAGATTACACACAGACACTGGTGATACCACTGTCAGGGCAACCATGTTGACAGGCAGCTGGCAACCAATTAAAGTAAAATCAGTGGCATGTCATACATTAAAAATTCAATGCAAAGAAACAAATCTGTGACGACTGGATGAAAAGTGTGGGAGAAAAAGAACAACTTTAAAACTTAGAAATGCCTTTGTCATACTGAACACTTGACAAACACATTTTACTGGTTCCCCCGGGTACGAACGATGCCAACACACATACTCATACATGGTCGACTCACTGGTGCTATTGTCATAGGTGTAGTGGGCCTGCGCTCTGCTGCTGCTGATTCCCAGGAAGGCTTTGTAGTTATTGTCCTCGTACCAATTAAAGGAAGTGACTCGAGAGAAAGCCCCTTCGGTGTAGCCACATACGAGGCTAGAGGCTGCGGCCATCACCTGCCTGAAGGAAAGATTGTTCTGGAAGAGAGGAGTCACAACCTGGAGAAGCTCCACGGAGCTATTCCTCTGGAACAACTGTGGAGAGACAACACGAGCAAAACAGGACTTTAGATGGAAACTTTTAGATGTAATGTTCAAGGTCAACAGACAAGACACCCGAGGCTTAACTCAACTCCTCGTGGCTACGTTGATATTAATATGAGTTGATTTCTGCTTCCAACTGTCTGGGCAGTGACCTATTCATAACTGAAGGTCACACATACCCATGTGAGTCACCAGGGAAACTCAAACAGACTAAAATAATCTAAAATACACATCAGATTTTTCTGTGTATGATGAAGGGGAACGACTGAGTGGTTTTCACGTCAGCTATCGTCGAGGCGAGAGACAAGTGTCTCGCCCACAGGATGTCAGATTGTCAGCTACATTTAAAATCCCATGGAAACCTCCACAACAAACAAAACAATATTTCCACTCATCTATGTTTGCAAACAACTAAAATTTCCACTGATACAATTACACAAACGCAACTACAAAACACTTCCCAGATAGGAAAATACTGCAGGGTTACACTGTTGTACTTAATATAGACACATTAACAGATGATTCAATCGCCACTGATGTTTTTTTTGCATTAACTTTAATGTCTTCGCTTGGCTTCACCTGTTCCACGGCCTCAGTGTGGTTTCCATTGCGATGGTCCTGTAATGGTGATGTATCTGTTTTTGAAGCTAAATGGGCCTGCTCTGCATTTAGCCTTCCTCATACGCACTAAATGATGTCCCCCCACTGTCTGTGTTTGCGTAAAAACTCAGGCGAGAGGAAGCAACTGTTTCCTGACGGCTAAAAATAGCGGGCGGTGAACTCTTGAATGGAGCTGGACTGGGACTGCGTGGACCCGAGCCCTTACCTCTTGCAGTTTGTCAGAAGCAGCAGAGACGACCCGGACCCAGAAGTTAATGTTGATGCCTTCAGAGTGGTTGTCCAGAATACGAGGAAGCTATGGAGAAACACAAATACATTATTTCAGGATGTTATAGATCTCTGGTGTCACCCTCAGCCCATATACGATAAACATGCAGCATCAGCATTACATCATAAAAAGCCTCACATCTTACACTTTTCCTCATCTGATTGAATGAAAATATAGTAAATTTCAGGTTAACACTCTGCACCCTGCAAGGCTTGGGGCATGGCTGAGAGTGGAGACTGCCTTGTTGTGACATCACAGAGTTATGTGAATAATCCAATTAACTCTTAATTGTTATGAAGCAGCATCTGTTTGTGCTGGCGAGCATCTGAAACTGATCCCTGCCCCCTGTATAAATGCAGTGGAATGACTAATGACATCATCTAAGTGATGGATGTTTCATCTATGTCAAAATATTATTCAAAGATCAATGTCAAAACTATTGAACAGCTTTATAAATGGAAATATTCTTTTAATATAGAGGTAAAAGGTGCAGTGACAGATATTAATGGACCACAAACAGAAATCTGAGGTACTGTAAGTTTCCCTCATATCTGCTGAGCACTGCTTTCTCTTGATCTTCTGGTTTTGCCCAGAGATCTTCTGGCCAGCTCACAAAACAATGGGCTAAAGGTTCAGGAAGCAGCACGAGGCCAAGACACAGAACTGCCAGAGGAGACATCCTTCCTCTCTGACATTTCTTCCTATCTGAGTGTATGTTAGTGTGTGTGTGTGTGTGTGTAGGTGAGTGAGTGGGACATTAAAGTTTAAGCATTTTCCTGCAGCGCACACACACACACAGACACCTGAATACACTTGGCACAGTTGCACATAATTGTGCCTGGATGAAGACGAGCCAGAGGGCGGCCATTGTTGCCGCCCGTCTTGTTGCGTCCCATGTTTACTCTCAGCGCCCTGCGATTACTAAAGACAGGAATGTCTCTGCACTAAGCTAATTACAGAAAGAGGCCAAGTCTGTCTGCTCTGCTAACGCTCGTGGCTGTTTCACAAGCTCTCACTCCCTCTTAGCTGAAGTAGCACGTTGGAGGTGGAGTTGCAGAACAATCTTAATTTAGTCTCTGGTGCAAAAATGAGTTTCCTCAAAGGACTGGCTTTAAAGTTTGACTTGCATGTAAGAAATCAGGGATAAACGTGTTGTTTCAGTCATGATTTCTGCATAGTGATTACTGGATCATGGTTGTGTATCATAACACACCATCTTTCCACAACACTGGGTGCTTTTCCCACATTTATATCCACCTTTTTATGAAATGATATAAATAAACACTACCTCCTTTCATGTTTATCTGCAATATACACATTTAGCTTTCTCACAATAGACAGCTAAATAGAGAATGATGTTGTTGTTGTGTAGTTTATAAGTGGTTTACTTTAATTTTCTTTGAGCACAAAGGCGACTAGCATTTCCACAAGAAACACTTGTCCCACCCTATGAGTCATAGCTCTTAAAAAAAAAACACCAACAGCTGTTTATCCATTGTGTCGCCTGCCTGTAAACCTGCTGTATACCAGACAATAGGCCTGTGTCAGCTTGTTGTTTTGATCCAGATGTGACCTGAGGACAAACTCTTGAGGTGAAGTCAGACATAAGGTGCAACCAAAGGTAAAGTAAGATCCTTCCTCGTATTACTGATTTTCACCTGAAGCCAGCCTCTCAATATTGATATTACCACTGAAAAATATATGTATAATATAGTATTTTAATAGAAGTAGTAGTATAATAAACACAGCTGTTAAAATGTCTCCTTATGTTGATGAGCCATTTTCAATCACCTAAAAGAGGTTTTGTTTAGATTAACATGCCAACCAGATTAATGCACTCATTAACCACACGCCGTGGACAAAATTAACACTTAAAAGACACTGCTGGATAATTACTCTGAAAATATCCTGCCAAATCCTATGCTGCCTTATGCCAGCCTACTCTCATGTTATCCAGCCAGCAGTTGGCTCAGCCTTATCTGACCCACCCTTTGAAGATCTTTATAAACAAGTTAATAAACATGGCAACATCCCAAATTGGACCCATACAGCTGAAGCCCCTATACAAGGCCCCTCTTATTGATGAAGTGGCTGGATAACTCTGTCTAGGCGAGTGATGCATCTATAGGCTTTATACTGTCAGCTTTAAAGACTCTTGGCTTGCTCACGAGGACAGATATTGATTCGACAGAAAACTAATGTCTTCTACATATCAATGGCTCAACCAGCACTGACCAGCCGGAAAACTTTGAAGAAGTCGACGTTGGCGTAGAATTTGTTCTCGATGATCTGCAGCCGTTGCGGGGTCAGGATGCACATGGCATTGCGAACGGCGTAGAGTCCGCGGCGGCTGGGGAAAACAAGGAATCGCTCCAGCAGGTCCAGGTTGCAGGCTATATCTTTTAAATGCAAGTCTGGGACCCCAAAGGCAAACTGGGAATAGAACAAGTGAGAGGAGATAGGATAAGTATTTTATTCAATTCAAACTCATGGTGCAAAGAGCCATGTGCTGGATTACGACTTCATGGTAGCCCGCCAAACAACCCTACCTAACACTTGTGTCAGCTGGAAAAACATTTCCATTGTGTGAGTTTAGTGTGTTTATGTGCATGTGTTGCCAAATCGTTGAAGATGTTCTCTGAATTTGCAGCACATTTGTGTCTTTACGTGTGTTTCAGGGCCACATCTCATCCATCACAAAGGTGTGTGTTTATGCATGAGTACTTGTACCTGTTCAGGCCTGATTAGAGCATTTACTAGGTGATTCACCACAGATTCTGTCAAGGGAACGTCTCTGAGCAGGTATGATGTCAGAGTTTCATCGTCCTTCAGGATCGTTTCCACTTTGACTCCTCGGCCTAAAAAGAAAGACACAATTGCATGAAAAGGCAAGTTTATTAGTGCTGCTTTTATTGTACATTCATGTGCTGCTGGATTTAACGACTATGTCCTGTCTACCAACACATAATCGCTGAAGCTCCTTTTGATCTCGATACTTAAAACTGAATACTGCCACATATTTCTGACAAGTTTTGACACATCTGCAGGATTAACAGGAGAGAAACATGGGCTAACGACACTCCACCTCTGTATTGTGTCATTGTTTTCCGTGGCCTGTCTGTGCATGAGCAAAGTTTACTTTGGAAGGTGCAGGGTACAGAACATGAAATCAAGAAAAGGAATAGAAACTGAGATGTTGACTTAAGCAGCCCAGAAGGAAAAAAATGTTAAAAGGAGATGGATTGTAAAAGGTTTAAAGTCTTGACTGTGTGTTTCTAGCCAAGACGGTAAAATGTAGTGCATTATTGGGTTTCTAGGTATATTTGTTGTATCGGCAGCAGCATCAGATAAATGACTTAAAAAGTTCCACTGTGTCAAAAGGTGAGAAAAAAAAAAGCTGTCATCTGCGCTGAATGTAGCCACTTGTTTTTGTGGCGAGGTTACTCATGCTGCCTGAAAGTCTGTGAGGCACACAAAAGCCCTCAGGGATATTACACACACACATCTGGGTAAAGCAACACACACAACTGTCAAAACACACGGCTCATCACCTCAGTGTTTCTGTTGGAAACCAGCAAGTTAGGCGTCCAACTGTAACATGTGTAATTAAAGATATCCGGTGTGTACATGAAGGCAACGTAACCCTCAGCAGGCAGAAGAGGCCCGTACACCTGGCTGCACATGTTCATAATCCACACAGCCTTTAAATCTAACCGATGAATACAGTTACATAACATGGTTCTCAACATGATTCATTTTTCTTTTTCTTTCATGGGAACTTGAGTGGAATGTGGCTCCGGATCTCTGTTAGTCCATCTACATATTTCTCCATGAGAGTGGCAGCATTGAGAGCAACCAGACCACAGGCTGGAATGCACTCAGCCTCATCCCACTCCCATCATAAAGATTTATTTTGCCAGCAGGGAATCACACTGTGTATACAGTATAGATCTTCGTATGTTGACAGTGGCTTGTTAGCATGGTGTCCCTTGATATAGGATCAGTGTTTCTATATTCTGTCATGGGGAGAGCAGAGAAACGTGGATGGGGGAGCCATGTGAACAGCGCTCCCACCACATAAACAACACGCTGGCGGTGAAAGTAAGCAGCTTACGCTACGGGCCTTTCTTAAAGCCATGTGATGTAATCCTGTTACGTTGTACAAATAGACACCAACCGACGAGAAATAGAGGTGTGAGATATGATGTGTGGACAGTCACGTGGTTTTCAGTCGAGTGATACTTCTAAGCTTTTATCAATCAGTTTGTATTATGGGTGTTTTTTTCCAAATTGTATCAAATCTGCAAATGTGTTTCTCATTTGAAAACCTCAAAAACACATTTGCTATATTGCGATTCTTCCTGTCACACCTACTGCGCCAAAACAACTACCCAGACTAACCTCGCTGACCTTGGGTGTGCTTCTATAGACATTGATGTTTTTGCAGTATGCAGATAAAAGCCTGGGGCACTGACCTGAGACCTGTTCAGGATGGGTGCGCAGTGTATTCATGAAGTTGCTCATGGAATTCAGTTCCCTCCAGAGGCGACTGAGCTGCAGAAACTGTGGATCACTAAAAAGAAGCTCCTGGGCATCTGAGTAGAACCGGGCTAATCTGAGAAGAGGGGTCAACGGCAGATCATACACATTAAGGCTTGACAGCATATACATTCACATATGGCTGTAAATACGCACTAAGGTTTCGAAATAAGTAAAATATAATCCAGAGATTACATAAATCTGTCTTTGTCTTTTCATCTGAGATCAAATGTTTCATAGGAATTCAACATCTCTGGCTCAGATCCACCTCCCTCTACCAGCCCAGCATGATGCTCACATGGAGTTGTTGTAGTTGGAAACAAGGCCAGGAGATTCTCCACGGGTGGGGTACTGGAAACAAGGGTTGTTGGCATTACAGAAGATTCCCTGGATCCATGGTAGGACCCCTGTGGAGGGCATGGCCTTGTTGGGGAAGTGGCCTGAGGGAGAGGAGACACTGTTGGCTTTCATGGCTTTGCTCAAGTCATTTATCATCATTTATGAATAGGATGTCGTGGACCATAGAGGACAGAGACGTTGCTTACATTCATGTTGACGGTAGAGTGGATTCACCCTTCTTAGCCACACTAGTCCCATGAACAGTATAACAGGCCACATGATCTCCATAAAAAAACGCACCTGGTGGGGGAAACACAACGTAAACTTTCTAAAAATGAACATGACATCATTATTAGAGACAAATATATCTATATATACTATCAAAACATTATCAACAAGACTCTTGATGAGCTTTACCAGATATTTTCATTAAATCTGACTAATGTCCCCTAATTCTGCAAACCTGTAGTCATATGTAAATCTGATCTGCCTCAATAAATCTCTAACAGACATATAGTGGGATATATAATCAGTTGGTATCATCATCAAAGAGTGACCTGAGGACATTTTAGCTTTATAAATGTAGTGTGCACTTAATGACTGAGAGGATTTTACCCTCTGCCTCCTGCGGACGGTCCAGTTCTTCCACAGCAGGAGTCTGACCTGTCTTCCTGCCCCCATGGCTCCTCCTTTTCACCCCCGCAGGGGCTGGCACCAGCCAACAAACCTGCATTCAACCACCCAACAGTGCTGCTATGATCTAAATGAAGATATTTTTTGCATTTGCATGTACACTACATCGAAAGGCTGTCCACGTGGAAGCTTGCAATAGCTCTGCAATGAGGTGGATGAAGCCTAGACTTCACATGGTCACCATACAGACCTTCTGACTGTCAATAAACAGGCTCTGGTTATTATTAATGGTTAATGTAACTACCACACAGAAATGCACATTACTGCACATTACAGCGCATTTCACTGACTTAGCTTTCATCTAGGTCAACTATAACTATTATGCAATTGTATGGCTCCAGTATGACTCAGTATGACTAATTAGATATAGACATTGAGACTGAATTTCAAGTATAAAGTGAACTTACCTCAGAGGAACAGTGTAGACCGACACCCAGCAAATAAAGCATAACACGGCATATTCAACCGAGTGCACCTTGACGTTGCTAACACAGCTTGTTTCCAGACCTTGTGAATAGTTAAGCAGATTGATATAATCTCCTTTCTCGGTGTTGGGAGACTGCTAACGCCTCTCATCCATTTGTAGAGGCCTCCATGACCTAACCACCTGCCACTCATTACACTGTATAATCCTACCACCGCTACAGTCCTACTACTGTTACACTGCTAATAATAAATATCCCAGTTCTGAATTACAAACTGAAGAATCTCTCCTCAGGTCATCATGCTGTTTGGTGACATGGATTAAACTTTTCTTGCTAAACAAGAGCTGAACATTGCAAAACTACCGATAATTATTGTTTACGCGCATTAGCCCGTGTTTTCTTTATTGGTTTACATAGCGCATGCTAATTTGAGTATCACTTCCGGTAGTGGACACGGGGGTGTGGTTGGTTTCACCTGATTTACCTTTGGCCGGTATTCACAGTGACTTTAATCTCACCACCACTAAGAGGTCTAACAAGTCGCATTAAAACTTTCTGATGAAAAGTTTTCACAAAGCTGCGGAGACAAATGTTTACAACAGAGAAGTGAAAACTATTGAGATCGCGACGCCGTTGCTATGGATGACGTCAATTTTCAGGGACGAGGCTACAGGCAGGAAGCGCCGCGATTGGTTAATGAAAGTTCGCGCTTTCACCCGTAATGACGTAATTTACTTTATGGATAACTTTACATATTATTTATTATTTATTGACTGGTATTCCTATCTGTAAATGAACCTCCCATCTTGTCTTGTACGTTTATTTCGAGAATAAATATATTTTTACAAAAAATTATGGGCTGGTCAGTCTCTGTGAAAAACCACCTGCAACGTTCTGCGGCAAAAAATGATGATGTTGCTCAATAAAAACCAGAAACAAATCAACATGGATGAATTTGTCAGATATATTTTAATAAGTTACAAAAGGGTGTTTGTTTTCATGTACCTGTTTTTTTTTGTTTGTTTACTTGTTGTTTTTTTTGTACACTTAACTTTTCAACATTCTGTCAACCTTGTACATTACGATGAAAAACAGATACCATTTAAATAAATGATGTGTTTCCTAATACTTACAAAAAACCTGTAAGATTTAGGTTAATGATAAAACTACTTCAGTTTAAAAAAAAAAGAAAAACGCTTTGGCTATTAAGAAATGTAGTTGTTAAAATAAGACAGATAATGCCATGGTGTTTCTAAAAGCTTTTCAGAACAGTCTGAGTTGACACAGTATAAAAAAAGTTGATGTACACCCTTTGCAACTGCTGCTTCATTACATTAGCAGATGCCAGTACAAATATTCAGTACAGCAAGTAACAAGGGTCATTATATTGCTTTATACAAAGGTTATTAGCAAAATGCTTAATATTACCCTAAATGTAACAGCTTGAAACATTCTGACTCACAGTAGAAACATGATTTGTGGAAGAGTATTGATGTCATGTAAGTGCACCAAGCTTTTTTTTTTTTCCAAAGTCATGGATACATGCACTATTATAATGATTCAAACATAGTTTTTGGTATATAAACATACATAGATAGTGAGCGTGTAAGAACTTTATACAAAACACTCAAATAAATGTAATTGCACAATTTAAAAAATTATAAATATTCTGACCAAGTGTCAGACTGTACTGAGCAGGTGATTGGTAAATGAAATATTGGCGAATCATGTTACAAAATATACAGCAGTTTAAGTGCATCCTGTTTGTCTTTTGAGGACCAAAGGTACATCAAATTCTCCACACAGTGCCAACAATTATAGCACATCTGGAAATTGTCTTTGCAGAGTCAATGCAGATGTTTCCTATTCTTTCTCTAACAGAATATGGCACACAGAGTTCACGTTCAAACCCCAACGATAGGCTGCGACTTTCAGAGAATCACACAAAATGAGCCTCTCGATGTTCGACCTCTTGGAGGCGTCTGGGCCTTAGTCTCTGGTACACTGGTTTGGCCTGGTTTTGGCCCAGCTCTTCAGGGCTGGAACTGGGAGACTGAGACATGGCCTCCTGCTCGGCTTCCATGACCTCCTCAAGAGGCTCATCCACAGACACTTCTATCTCAATCCCCAGCTCCTCATCCTCCTCCTCTTCCTCTTCCTCCTCCTCCTCCTCGTCCTCATCCTCTTCCTCGGCGCTGTTAGCTGATGCACAGTTCTGCAGCGCTTTGGCTTTGCTCCCTGACGGGGGCTTGTAGAAGGTTCCAGGAGGAGGCTGGAGAGTCCTGGGAGCCCTGAAAGCTGTACTGATGGGGCTGTACTTGGTTACATTGTCCTCTCTCCTTAAAGTCCTGCTGGGTCGCACTGCGACTGTGTAAGGCCTGTTGGGGAACATTGTGCTCATCAAGCTCTCTGTAGGCACAGACGTTGACAAGTTGCTGGCGTCCGCTGCTGTACTCTCCGTGGACGAGCTGGCCACTATCCTGACAGACCTGGAAGCAACCTCGTGCTTGTACTGTTTGTCCCAAGTTCTGCGTAACGTCTGGGTGTCAATGAATGTACTCCGGTAATGTGTGGCCACTCGCGATTTTGTATTCTCAGTTTCGTCCACCTCCTCGATGGACTGGTCGCAGCTTCCGCTTCTTGTGACGTCTTGGTCGGCGCCGTTCCAGGTGTTGTTCTCCTCAACTTGGCCTCTGCTGAGGAGCCGCTCAGCCGGCATGCTGACCGGCCTGAGTTTGTTACGAGGGTGTCGGAGCTGGACCCTGGTGACTGTGATATGCTGAGATCGACAGAGCCCTCTCTCGCCAGGTTTCGGGACTTCAGGTACACCTGATGATAAAACTCCATTGTGGGTCTCTGAGTCCACTTCTTCAGCTTTAAACAGAGATTAAAACAAAGATCAGACATTATTATACCAAGTAAAATAAAGAGAAATTCATGAACACTATCCTGCACAGAGCTAAAAATAATAACAACACTGACCGGGTTCAAAGTCACTTCCGTCGAGGCTCGGCGTGGTCTCCTCAACCTCGGCCAGCAAGTGGGAAGAAGGAATAATGGAGGAATGCCTTTTATACACCTTAGATGTTTGCTGTATTATAAAACACAAACACACACAAAAGTGTTAATGTACCAGTTTATATTGAACCAGGATACACATGTGTGTATGAGGAAACATATCTTTAGCACAAAAGGCTAATTACCTCCTTAATGTCTCCCAGCGACTTGGAGTGCCTGCTCAGCCGCTGCTCCTTCTCCTGGTGGGTGAGGCGGGTGTTGGGGCTGGAGTGGGCATCGACTTCTGTAGGCGAGGTGTTGCTTAGCGGACTGAGGGAGGTGTCGAAGACCATCTCATAGTGTCTGATCAGCAGCTCCACAATGAGAGCTTGATAGGGGTAATCCACCAGAGAGGAGAGGGAAACCTCAGCGTCCGCCTGCCGCGGCTTGATCAGCGTTGGGCCGAAGATGATGCCCAGGTTGCTCGCCGTCATCTTGTTCTCCTCTGAGCGCTCTGTCACCCTGGAGACGAAGGAAGAGGAGAGGAGGGCTTGTCATTTAGAGAAGTAGCGGTGCTTGTAAAATTACTGTTTCACAATCCTGCACTCAGCAGACGTGTGTGTGTGTTGCCTACCGGTGCAGATGCTCTATGAGGAACTGCAGCGTCTTGTAATGGGCTGGTGGCAGCTGCCTCAGCAGGTCCTTGATCTTGAAGAGGACCCGGTTGAGCTCGACGCTGACCTGGGCTGGAGCAACTGGGGTGGGACTGAGACGCAACGCCTCCAGTTCCTCCACGATGACACTCTGGCTTTCCTTGGCCAAACTGATGAAGTCGTTATAAAAGCGGAACAGGATGAGTGGCTCTGGAAGCTGCCAGGGAAAACACAGAGGAAACAAGATCAAGTAAAACAAATGAAACAAGGAAGCCAATGATAAACAGAAATAACTGAAATACATAAGCAAATATACAAGTGACCATTAGGGGATGAGAAGTGGAGAACATGAGCTAAAATTAAAACAAAGACAAATAAACTTCACAGCAGCGGTTTTGTTCAGCAGAGTCACTTTTAACTGCCACACATCCGTGTTTTGGTGAGCACCTTTACAGGTCAAGGATAAAGCTTCACCGGCAGCAGCCCACCTGTCTCAGGTAGAGTTTGAGCACGTTGCTAATGTCGTGGGGATAAAGGTCGGAGAGCTCCACCAGGTCCTTGCCATTCTCAAACGCCTGGCACAGCTTCTCCACCCGGGACTTGGCACCATTGACGCGGTAGATTCCCTTCACAGCACAAAAACAAAATACATTCAAACGTGGGAAAATTAGATGCAATTTTCTGGCTCACCATGGAGATGCTGGGCGATCACAGCTGCCCAATATTAACAGGATAAGATGCTTAAAAAGTTTGAGTTGAAGTTGCACTTACACTGCAACAACCACTGCATTTTTCAAATCTTTTGAAGAAGCAACATCTTATAAACTCAAGAAACCCACTGTTGCACCACTGTTATGAACAATACAGCTCAGCCCTCTGTTGAGTGACAATAATCATTTGATCTTTCACATCTGAGGTGAAGATACCTTCATGCCGAGCGCTCTGTTCTCGATCTCCGACGTGCACTTCCGGATGATGAAGGGGATGCTGTCCTGACTGTTCTTGGCCGCCTGTGTGAAGTCGATGCCGAAGAGGTGAAGCCTCCCCTGGAGCTTCTTGTGGCCGCACTGGATGGCCAGAGTCTCCAGACACTTCTTGTGGCAAGCCAAGGAACACTGCACACAAAAGTTGACATGTATCTCAGTTACTTATGAAAACACACACTCACTCACGCAGTCACTCACCAGTTGGCACCCTTTATCTCTCCATATCAAATCCAGCTGGTTCAGTGTTTGACATTTGGGCACAAAAATATGTCCTCACAAAAGTCACTTTTTGGGAACTACACTGAATAAAGACAAAAAAATACACAAACAAGCTGCAGGACTTGTAACCTGTTGAACCATGGAAGGAGTCCAGTACAGTCAGTGTGTGTGTGTGTGTGTGTGTGTGTGTGTGTGTGTGTTCTGCAGGTAGACGCTGTCATCGC
>OMNW01008635.1:13778-26751 GCA_900303245.1 Selene dorsalis
CACAAGGTCGATGAAGGGGTGACTTGTCAGAAGACAAACAAAAGGTCTTCAGTTTCCATGGCTCGTTCCCCCGACTGAGACCAGTTGGTGGACTCGGTCTCTGAGGAGAGTCTGTGGCCAGATTCAACTCTCCCCTTCATTCAAGTGTTTTGATGGGGGCAGAGGTGCTCTCTCTCTCTCTCTCTCTCTCTCTCTCCTTCGCTCTCTCTTTCTTTCTCTTTTGTTTTAGTTTGATTTCTTACATTCCATGAATGATAAAAGAAGCCGTTGTGAAACTTTGGCAGTGTCCATCTTGAACTCAGGGAAAGAGAGAGCGAGTCACGGTCGGTTCTATTCATTGGGACAAAAAAAACAAAAAACAACAACAATAATAATAATAAAAAAGAAAGAAGAAACCAAGGTTACCTCTTCACACTCTGCTCCATGAAACACCACCAGGCCGTCGCACTCTCGACACTTGGAGGGCGCTCTGAGCTTCCTCAGCTTGTGGGTTTGAGCTGCTTTGGACATCTGGGTGTTTCTAAAGGGACCAGGGGAGCTGGCTGTTTCTATTACAATATCACTTAGACCTAATGAGCAAAAGGAGAGAGAGAGAGAGCGTTGAAGACATCATCTTCCTGTCATCTACATTGTGTAAAAAGACACAGAGAATAGGAAATGTATAGAAATGTGTAAGAAAACCTAGTACAAAGACTGAAATATGTGTGATGTGAATAAAAACTCTCAGTCTGACTCACCGTTATCAGAGGGCGAGGGAGGCTCTCTCTCATCCAGGTCATCAGCAGACGACATGGTGCCGGTGGAGGGGGTTCTGGGTAATCTCCTCTTGAAGTCTCCTGAGCAGTACGGCATGACACACCAGTGAGTCCACATCTCCACAGTCACTTAAAGTCACTTTCTTTTTTCCTGCTGCTTGTTGTTTTCTACATCACACCGAGGCACTGAGCCACAAACTGAGACATCTACCTGGATTTAATGCATCGGCGCTGACAAGGTGTGGTCCATCTACAAGTTGATAACCAAGACAATCCAGTGGTGGATTGTTGGGTGATTCACACGTCCATTGACTGATTACTGATTTCCAATAGACCTGATTTTAATAGTGTTGTTAGGATTCTGATGAGCCCATCAGGAGGCTCATCCCTCATTGTCTCATCGGGGATAAACTCCTACAGCCTTTACACTTCGGGTGTTGGGTACTTGAGTATAATTGGAAATGGCATACTACCCTTCATCCTATTCATATACAGTGACTAACAAACCACCATCCACTCCCAGTGAAGGAAGGATTTGATATACAAATTAGTTCAAGAAAGACAGAAACATGGTGCCGTCTTAATATTTACTGTTAAATACTTAGACCAGTAATGTTTTATAACAGTGTGCAATAGATAATAGTGTAAAATCGTCTAATTAGTGAAAGTGCAGTAAAAGCTTCTACAGTAAGACAGTATTTTTCCACCTGCAAACACCTACAGGTCCCTGTTCTTCTGACAGCGTTACACTGTGACACGTACAGTACGCACTGTTGCACGGCAACACAGGAAACACTGAGAGACACCCAACCACGAAGCTGCTATTTTGTAGTTTGTGTACATTGCAGACTGATATAGTTGCATAATGTGAAACAAAGAGGCACCACTGTCGGTGGTTGCTAAGCCCCTGGATTCTCAGATAACATGCCAGCAAAGTTGGGTGAACATCAAGTTCATAGGGAAGAAAAGTGCACGGAGGCCCCCGGGGCTGTGTAAGACAGTCAGCGCTGAGGAATGCCCATCCTGTCTATCACTTGCGATGTGTGGTTGTTTTATCAGTGACACAAACCAGACCCATCTGATAGTTAAAGCTAGGTGTTGTGTAATGAGTGTGGGAAACGCGCTGATTTGGTTTGGCTTTTCTGGCTGCACGGTAAACTTCCAGACTTCAGAGGAGGAGGAGGCCGTGTTTTGACTTCCTTGATTAAGAAATGTGACGGCGGGAAAAGGTTCACGCAGAACATCAAAAGGACACATCAAGACGTTAGCTGTTGGCTTTTCCTACTGGTAATTAGCCATTAAGTAACACAAACAGTGTGTTGATTATGTTTGAGCCTATCACAACTCAGTGCATGAGGAGGAGCTGATATAAAGCAGTGGAGCCGGTGATCAGTTGTGGGCAATTTCCTCTATCATTTAACAAGCTCCCTGACCGTTATCGTAACCTTAAAAACACTACGCATGAATGTTTTCTACCATTTAAACCTTGAAACAAACAAACAAAAAGACACACACTGTGTCACCATGGTCCTACCTGGACTGGCAGTAGGTGAGTCCATGGACCGGGACTCACTGCTCCCCCCGGCGCTTTCTGAATCGCTGCACATCCCTCCACCCTGGCCGGACGTGGCCCAGGGACGAAACGGGGCCTGAATCCGAAGTGCTGGATGAAAAAAAAAACAACAACAACAACAACCACAATAATGATAAATAACATTTCAGCCATGTGCAACAGCATCAGTGTTACTTAAATCTCTCTGTTTTGTGTAATGAAAAGATCTGTTTTGACCCAACAAGTCAAACAAAACAAAGGGAAACAACTAAGAAATTGAATTTCTCCTCATATGGCATTTTGTAGTTTTTTTTTTTTCCTGTACTTGGCTCTACAACCTTTTGGATGACTGAAGAAATGTATGGTGTGTCATCTCTGTCCGTCCTGTACTGAAATTTACCCACTGAGCTTCGTAAACAAAGATGATGACAGCGGTCTGACATGACCACATCATGTTTAGAGACACTAATTTCTACATGACATCATAATGACTGTGCTTGGACCAGTAACTACATGTTTGTGTGGCAAAACACTGCAACAAGTCCCTGCTTAGATAGTTTCAGATGCACTACACAAGAAGAGAAGTATCGACAATGCAGGTACCTTGGATGTCTGTGCTACTGTTGGAGCGCCTCTCAGCAATCTTGGCATGCTGGGCACCGGTGGGGCTGTCCACCTCATCTCCACCAGGGAGGTCAGAGGTCACGGATGCCTGTGACAGGTTACTGTGGGACGAGTGGCAGCCGCTGAGTGAGCGCTTGTTGAAAGGCAGCCTGGGAGAGAAAAAACCATGGAATAAATATGAAATATATAGTGAACATATGAACCTGTAGTTTTGAAGGCAGACACTCGTGACGATCGACGTTCTGCACTCATATTAAATATCTACTGAGAAAGCCATTTAAAAACAGTGTGTGATTATCATCAGGAGACGATGAAGCTCAGAGGTTTTACTGCAGCTTTTACAGTCAGACATTGTTGACACTCCTGTAAAATCATATCAATCAAGTCCAGTGTGTTTCCTCATAGTTGCTCTTTAAATTACAGTGTTGGACAGATTGATTTAACCTCAGGAAACTAAACAGCTGTGAATACAAAAATGTTTATGTTGGTGGAGAAATCTGTAATTATAGCAATGAATTAAGTCAGACATTACACAGCACCTTCAATAAAATTATTAATAAAACAGCAAAAGACTTTCATTTAACTGTGAACTGTGAAAATGCTCCTGAAATCCAAGAGTTTAAAGTCATTAGTCTCATTTTTCTAGCAATAAAATCTTGGATGATTTTAAATTAGATCAGTGTCTGTAATTCCCAAACTGAATTATCAAATTATATTATCAACACGTTCCCTGAATCATGCTGATATCATGAGATCAGCCACCACTCGAGCATCAAAGACAGCAGTTAATTAGAGAATAACGATGATTAACCGACTCCGATGGGCTCCAGAGGGGCTGATGCCTAAACCAGTGCCAGCCATTGTTCATGAAAGCATCTGACAATATACAGTATGTAGGTCAGCGGACTATATTTAACCTCTTGAAGACCAGCAATGAGAGGGCATATGAGTGTGTGTGTGTCTTTCATTTCCTCTCTCAAACTGAATTCATTTGATCAGTGGGATCAGAGTTGGAGGGTGGGGGAGAAAACTAAGTGAGAACAAAGCACTCTCTCATTTCCATCTGTCTGGTGTGTGGGTGTGTGTGTGTGTGTGTGTGTTAGTGTGTGTGTGTGTGTGTGAGACCACAAATCTGTGTCAACAAAACTCTCCCAAAAGGAAACCAAATTTTTGGACCCAAAGCTTTCACGAGAGCCAGGTGCTGAATTTGCCCAAATATAGAATAAACTCCATGTTTTTTTGCCATTTGTGTGTGTGTGTCTCTGTGTGTGTGTGTCTGTGAGTGTGTGTATATACGGGCTGAAACCTTTCAAAGAGGTTTTTGAGTAAAACTGATGGTGAGCCCACTGCCCCGGCTCCTCTCTCCCGTGACCGCAGTCATTTCCGCAGGAAGCTCCGTCCACCCCAATTGTTTTACGCTTTCCAAAACAAGCGCTCCCTGAGTCACTGCACCTCAGCGGCCTCAGTCTATAGCACCGCTGTATTTACAACCATTTGTTTACCATAAATAAACGTTCACAGAATCCCACAGAGCCCTGTGATACAGGATTTAAGCTCCTGACGCAGCGTATAAATATAGAAACTACTCGTCAACGCCTCATGTACCGAATGGGACTTTTTTCTTTTCACTAAACTAAATTTCAATCAACGAAGTGAGAGAAATTAAACCAACTCCGACTGTGACTGTTAACCCCTCTGAGAGCTCTTTATCTCTCTTTGAAAAACAACTCAGTCATTTCTGTGATAAACATCTGACAAAGTAAACATAAACTCTGATGACTGAGAGGAGAGCTGCAGTTAAATCTGGGCACTAAACCTTTAAAATCAGATCGGTGTGTGATTCACAGGAGGCTGGGCTCGTATGAGGATGATGCGTGACCACAGTCTTGGCGTCTCACCCTGTGTTTTGTGTGACAGCTGAGTCACACGAGTGGGACTCGAGGCGCGGCCCGTCCGTGGGCAAACTCCTGACAAAGTCGATGTAGCGCTGGCCCGGCTCGTACAGCTTGGCGTTTTCACACAGACTCTGGTGGTTGACGGGCAGCGAGACGACCTGGGCCTGCTGGAGCTGGAACCAATTCACCGTCACCTGGAGATAAAAAGGAAACACATGTTGTGATTATCCCGCAGGTGTGGATTGTCACGGCTGAGTGTGAACTTTAAACAGGCAGAAAAACCTAAACTCACAGCCTTGAGGGTGAGGTCGCACTGAGAGACCATCTCTCTGATCTGAGTGATGATCTCACTCTTGGTGTTGGCAAGATCCACCCTCTTCTCTCCAACATCAACCTGACAAGCTTTGCAGTGCTCCCTGGCCTCCTCAGCCTGCAAACACACGGAAGATCACATCTGCTTTTCTGTTTCACGATTTCTAAAAAGTCCCATCCACCCTGCCAGACGAGGTTCTGTACCTTCTGCAGAGCCTCCTCCTCCAGCCTGCGCCTCTTCTCCAGCTGTTTAACCGCCGCCGCTCCCCCTCCTCCTCCGATCTGCTCCTCCTCCAGGCGGCTGGTGGACACTTTGGCCTTCTCGTATTCCTCCTGCCGCTGGACCTGCAGCAGCCGAGCCTTCCTCAGGGCACTGTCTGCCTCGTGCTGGAGACGAACGCAGAACAAGTCAAGTTAAAAACACATAGACTGCACAGACTAAGAGTTGCTGATCCTTTCATCACCTTAATTAAGTTTTCATCACCATGTACAATCAAAAGCAGATTTGTTTTTAACAGTTTTAAAAGTTCAAAGTTAATAGTAAATAAGATCAAAGTGATTTATGCAATATTCAAGAAATAATAGTTTTATTATGCCCAGTTAAAGTGGGAAGTGTTTCTCTTTGTATTAAAGGTGGAACACAGTGATATTCCCGCTGCTCGACTACCTGACAAAACAAAACATTTGTATGCATGTGTACACCGGGCTGACTCTCCACTGTTGGACCGAGTCCAGAGAAACAGCTTTAGATTCTGGGAGCACTTGTGTTAGGGCCCTTTTTCACAGCGTCTGTCAGCTCACCATCTTCTTTTGCTCTCTCTGCCACTGCTCCTTGACCTCTTTTCGTAGTTTGTCCAGCTCATTCTTTCTGGCCAGGAGAGGCTGGAGACAAACACACAATCCCCCAAACACACACACACACACACACACAGTAAGTCAGTGTTTCCTCTTGTTTCACAAATAAAGTACGGTTTCAGAAATGCATTCTGTGTTTTATTTGCCGATTACCTGCATGAATTTGTTGCTCTGGAGCACTGCTGCAGTCTGAAGTACCAACTGGCTGTATTCACTGTCATTTTTGAAAGCAGTCATGTAGATCTCACGGAAAGGCATGAATTCCTTCAGTGGAGAGGAGAAAGTCTTAATGTTGATGCCTTCAGAGTGAACGGCTAGCATCAACGTTAGCATCAGTATCTACTCACGTGCTGACTTGCAAGCGTCTTGGCAGATTCGGCCATTTTGGCGTAGCTCTTCGCACACTCGATATCTAAAAATAGCATTAGTGTTTTTAAACTGTTAGATCTTTCTTTAAATATACAACAGACTGAAACTCATTTGATTATATAGCGATTAAATCAATAATGTCCTTGAGTCATCAGACACATCTTTTAAACTATTAATCAGTAAATAAAGCATTAGCCAGAGTGGATGTGTTGAACAAACACAACGTCTGTTCGCCTGATAACAAACGTACTGTACGACCTGACTGAGCGCTTTGTGTCAGCGTGTTGACCGGGGTATTAGACGGGACCATTCATTAACCAGTGAACCCAACACACACAAAGCTCTCACACTCACATATTCAACCTTGAGCCTGGATAAGACGCCATTGTGTTCAAGTCCAGTTCAGGTGATTTGAGTGGAATTTAATTAATACCTAAATAATACCCACATTTGTGCCACAACCTGAATTCTGTGCGACAGTAATTTAAAACATTTTCATCCGACATGACCTGCACGCACCTGCGAGTAAGACCAACTTAACATGTTGGGATAGTATTTTGACTGTGGTGTCTGTTTGACTGTGCATAATAAAGTCTTTTCACATTACAAGTTTTAAAATGGGGGCAGAAGTTTGAACAGGAACACGATTCTGTTACATAATAAAAACTTGTTTGGACATGACATGTCACTTTCACAGGTGTGATGTAACTTTATTTTGTTGTTTTGCATATTCAAAGTTCCTGTGTTTTTCCTAGATGTACAGTAGATGCTGTGTTTTAAGGTTCTACTTTACTGCTGTCTCCCAGAAATACTCTCATGTGTTTACCCCTCCACCTGTGCAGTAGCTCACCCATGCTGAGGCGTTTCTCCACCCATGACAGCAGCTCTTTGGTGTACTTGGACCAGGCCTTGGCGTAGAGCAGCGCTGACTCCACCCCGCTGTCCTGCCGCTGCAGCGTCCGGTCCACCTCTTCGACCCGGACCGGCGGACACGGCCCTGTGACGAAGACAACAGTGGGGATGCCGTGAGGGAGCTTGTGAAACTTGGGCTTAAAAATGACGGGTAGCAGCAAACGGTGGCGTGAATGTAACATCACTGTCACCGTTGCTGGGCTTATGTTTAGCAAACAACATCTGTGACTGAGTCATAGAGAAAAGCCCCCGCTGACCTTGTGTGAGTGTGATATGGGCTAATACCATTTGAAGGTAAGTAATGCTGACAGAGGGCCGACTGCTGGATGTATTAATAAGGGGTTAAGGAGACTGGTCATCAAGACGTCAGAGCTAGTGGTGCTCTTATTACCCCTGATAAACCTGTGGACCCTGCTTCTGCTTCTGCTGACTGAAGAGGCAGCAACAGCAGCTGTAGCTCAGTTTGAGACTGATTTATTAATTACCCCCCCCCTCCCTCAAACAAATTAGACAGATTAGTTTCCCCTCCACACTTTAACAGAGCAGCACAGTACAGTACAGTGGCTGTGTGTTATGGAGACCTGTCTTACCTGGCGGATCATCTTTCTCAGGACCGGATCCTCCAGATTCCACGGAGAGGTTCTCAAAAGACTGAAATACAGGCAGATGAGGGCAGAAAAAAAAAACATAAACCACAGGGGTGGATGAATTTCCGACTCAAAGAACGATACGCTCTGCAAACACTCTTGAAACGAAGCTTATCAGAGCTTCGACTTCCTCTGTGGAGCACTTATAAAACCGAGTGCAGGAAAACAACAATACATGAAATTAATCCATCTTTTGCAGAGGCGGTTTCGGGAACATGCGCCAGTCTGCGAGCACTCCTTTATTTAACCCCTGGACTGTGCACTTTCTGCGACTCAGGGGGCAGTAGGCCACATCCTGGCCTTGACAGGGTGGTAACTGAGTTCATGCTATAAGAACAGGCGGCGTATGAATCCACCAACATCAGTTTCACTTCACTTTTGATTCCCATACACAGCTCAGGAACACGTTAATGATCAATGTGACTTACCCTGCTTCTCTTAGTTAGGGGGAGCCCCAACACTGATCCATTCTCTACATCTCCCATAAGGAAGTCAGACACTCTGAGGGAAAAAAAGAGACAGAAGCCGACAGATTGATCAGTGTGACCTCTTTATCAACCCAGATACAACATATACAAGAGGAGTCTGTTCAAAACACAACACAACACCTTATTATGTTTGAGTCTAAATGGTTTTTATTCCTGCTGTTTGGTTTAGATACTCACTAAGCGCACTAAAGGCTTTAATATCCTATTCATAACACAGCTAAAGCTCCAAAAACTACAGTTCCCATAATGCAATTGTAGGATACATTATCAGTACTAGTTTTTTTTTTTTTAATTCTTCTCATCTGGTATGAAATGCAAAACTTCTATTAAATGATTAAAATTATTATTATTACAGACTTTTGGGGCAAGCCGTATACGTTCCCATAACATCCATGTTGTTAATTGTTTATTTCTGCTTTTCTGTTTACAATAATTACAAACTGGTGATAGGAGCAGATAAGGTTTTAATTAAGATGCTGCGATTAAATGGGGAAACAATGGGCAATCGGTTGCATTCACAGTGATGACATCATACTTACACATTGCCAAACGTGAATGCCAATGTGTCGATAGCGGTGTAGATCTCTCCAAAAAGCTTCTGTTTGTTCTCCTTGTTCACCTCCTTAAAGTTCACTCCTGTCAAATGGTGATAAAAGTGGGATGGAGTCAGGCCTTGGTAGCAAAGTTAAACTGTGTATTCTGAAGACATCCTGTGATTAAGGCAAAAAAAAAAAAAAAAAAAAAAAAAACCATGGCATGATTCATCATCCTGTGCATGACGTCAAGTATGGAGTCAATGAAAGTCTCTTCTGAGTCATGCTGTACTCCCCAAATCACAGCGAGAGCTCAGGAGCTGTTCACCTCCTATCTCAAATGTGCAGACGTTTTAAAATTGAGTCCCTCTGAGGCATCCAAAAACAACTGTGTACCTAAAACCAGAACAGATAAGCAAAGACTGCAAGTGTGTATATTTGGCTGTAATCTGGAAAAGCAGTAGTTTCCTGCTGTAAGTCTAAACACAGTGATGACAGAGGACAGAGTGGGGGAAAAAACACCAGTATAAATACGACTGTAATCAGTCTTCACAATAAACTTCCTGTTCTGACTGAGCAGCGAGAAAATAAAAGGAAGTAGAGAGATGTTCAGAGAATGAGACCGAAATGCTAAGAAACAAACAAACAAAAAAAAAAAGCGGTGAATCACCGCACCGCTGTGCCGCCTCCATGATTTCCTCGACCGTTCCTGCTTCTTTTCTCCAGGAGCAGAAAAGGACATTCATGGAAAGAGTCCAAATTATGTTCATGACTGGGTTTCAAATCTCAGATGAAGATCAGTCCAACACAGTTTCTTTAATTATTTCCCAGCATCTTTGACTCGACCCTTCAATATCCACGCCAATCAAATCAAAACTTGGAGAGCGCACACACCCTCCAGTGCCAAACAATTACTAAGAAGTTTCCTCAGTAGCTAATCACACATCGCATCATATGATCACTAACACATGGAAAAACCACCAATTACCCACCTCAAAACAATAAAATCCTCCTCTCCTGTCAAACATAATTTGAAAAACAAACTGCAAGAAAAATGTTTCTCCAAAAAGAAAACGAAATGAAAACGAAACATGTCCAACGCAAAAAAAAAAAAAAAAAATCTTCTCTTCAATTTGGGCACCAGAAGTGTTACGGCTTAGTCAGAAAGGTGCAAAAAAAAAGAAAAAAAAAGAAAAATACACACACATATATATATATATATATATATTGATGGGTTCAATGTCCGTGGGGCCTTTGGAGCCTCTTGTCAACCCCAGACCAGCTACAGTAGCCACCACCATTCAAAGCACGCAACTCTCTTGTGCTGTTACATCTCCTCCGCTCCTGTCCAGCCCCTACCCCCAACAGGACATCCTGAGGCTTGCTGGAATACAATGCCCGTACTCGCTCAGGCCCCCACCAGTGGTCCAAACATGGAAGTTACATCATCGGGGAAAAATGGTATTGTTTCACTGGAAAAGCACACCGTTCTCGAAACCCTCGTCAGCTGCAAAGTTCTACGCAGAATTCAGATGCACGAGGAACTTCTCCTCTAATAAAAGAGTCACACGAAGATGCAGCGAGACGTCTGACTGGATGTGATGCATCACAGGAAGTGATAAAACTCCTGAAGAGTGATCGACTGTCAGGGTACGTCTTTGAGTGTGATGAAGGAAACATGTAACAAAAACTTTACTAGAAAGAAATCTGTATTTTCTCACCTTTTCAGTTGAACTCTAATTTTTTATATAATTTTCTAACTGTTAAATCCAGATATGAACAAACACAACCAGCTGGTCACATGACACTCCTTCATATATTGAAGCATAATAAATTTGACATCTTAAGGTTGAGTGACACCAAAGACTTTGATATTTACTGGTGATAAATACTGGTACCAGTACAGAGCTGATAGCGCCTTACTACTGTGTGGGGGTCAAGAAGGGAGCCACCTAGTGGCAGAGAGGGGGTTGTAGCATGTTCCAATGCTCAGACACACAACAGACTTTCTAATTACACCTGCAGAAAATGCAGCAAAACACACGTGCTCACTCAGAGAGGTGAATAACAGTGGTGAGTCGATATTAACAATGCACGACTTTTAATCTTTATCTTCAGGATCAGCGATATCAACAAATTCAAAGGCCTCTGTGAAATGACTATTGAGCTGTCAAATCAAATCTGGGGCTTCCTCTGTGTCTCCACTGTGCAGCAGCATGTTTGAGTGCCACATCAATAGTTCAGTTCCTGCACAAAAGACAGGACTTGAATGAGTGAATGTAATAACTGTTTATGCAGCACACACCCACGTGTACGAGGACGCGGTGCATTCATGTGCCCGGCCTCCTCAGACTTTGCTCCGTTCCGCATGTTAACATTCCTTATTAAATAAAAAGCTCCTCAAACAGCTATGCAGCTCTTTGCAATGCAAATTCAGACAAGGTATACTCAGGGGGATTCTTGTGTGGCAGCCAAGTTAAGAATTGACCTGCATGCCAGATCATAATCTCAGAGAATGAGGGAATGAAAAGGATTCCTCTGTGAAGTTCCCTCTGGACTGGCAGGCGAAGCACAAAGGACAACCGCTTCTCCCCGCCTGTTGAATCAGGTATTTGACTCCCAAATATTATTTTCTTACTCTCTGTATGGGGTTTCAAACACATGCTGATGCATTTCTAGGCCTCTTGAGTGACTTCTGAAGAGCTGCATTGCTTTGAAGCTTTAGAAAACTCCAGAAACATCTTTTTAAGACCTGGGGAGACAGAGTGTGTGTGAGAGAGAAAGAGAGAGGGGACGTAGTGATAGTGAACGTCCAGGAGGGAGAACTGTCAAGGGGGGAAGGGGGAGGGATTAGATAAGCAGAGACAGAAAACAGACCAAAGGAAGAGCGGAGGAGTAGCTGGTATGTTTTGCAGGAAAGCTGTTGTGTGTGTGTGTGTGTTTGAGGGATAGCTGGTCATCATGGCTCACCTTTGACCGTGGCGATGACAGTTCCCGCTGTACTGAGGATGTCTACCGAGTTGAGGCTCTGGTGTTTGCTCATGATGGCCTTCAGGACTCGCAGCAGCTCCCCGAGCCGCTCGTGGACCGCCTGATGGAGGCAGTCCTGGTGCTCTGCAAAGCAACAAAGCTCGTTTTATTATTCCACTTCATGTAAAAACCACAACCACTCGAGGTTCATTCAGTAGGTGATAAAAATAACAGCGGTTTTGACTCAGGATATGAATTACTGCAAATATCAATACTATACTCTGAATTTTCTATATCTTAACACTAAAGCTTAACAATTAACAGCCTGTCCTGGGTTATAAATCCTGCTATTTAAAAATCTCCCTGCTTTAAGTGAATGGTGCAACCTCACTGGCCGCAGGATTACTACATGACATTCCAGCTTTGTTGGTTGAAAGGGTGACCATGGCAGCCATGTCAGGGTCCTGCCATCCATTCACAGCAGTTCTAGTCAACACTGTAGCAGCTAATGGTCCGGCTGGGTAACCAGAGCTGGGATAGCACACAACTCAACAAACCCCACACACACACACAAACTAAAATGGTGCAGACCTGAAAGCCAAGTGCATAAGCAAACATGACCTACTGTGATCTTTCCTCAACCAGCAGTTAGCCTGCAGTGGGAAGAGAACCTGGCATCTCAGGTATGTTGTTTTATGTACTAGATGTGACTTTACTAACCGTGAGTCACTGCCGTTTACAAAGGACAACACCCACACGGCTATCAAGTAACCTTGATAATGTGTTTTTGGCATGGCTGAGGAATGAGGTCATCAATGAGACAGTATGAATGAGTACATGACCCAAGGTCACGACCATTTTTTAATACTTATTGGAAAACGTACTGAGCGCTGCAGGGTAATGTGACCGAGCTGTGACGGGGGCTGACGGGCGTGGATTCCCCAAGGATGACCAGTACACGAGAGATATGAAAGGGAGATGAGGCGCACACACACACACACACACACACAAACACACACAAATTCAGAAATTACCATCAACTGACAACGTTTGCTCACAAC
>OMNW01008636.1:13509-44794 GCA_900303245.1 Selene dorsalis
TTCAAGTGAGAACTTTTGAGCGCTTGGCCTTAGAAAACAATGTGAGTCACCTTCCAGGGAGCGTGTTATAGAGACCAATACATCACATGACACTCGGTAATTGTAAATATATCAGTATTGATTTAATGTGTACATTGACCGATAACAAGAAACTGCAGTAGAGAAATGCCAACTGAGTCTCCAGGTAATCCTCTCCATCATATAGTTTGCCCAACAGAAAATCAAGGGGGGGTGGAGAAAAAAAATGATTACCATCGGCTGATGTATCGTTATCAGATTTTAAACTGTACTTACTAACAGCTCCTTTAAATATTATAATAATCACTAGAAATTACTTTTTTTCTGTTACCACTCTGACAAGAGAGCAGCAGTTTGGTCCGACAGCAGAGGAGTGGACATCATTTTCTGTCTAATTTTGCCACGCAAATGGGTTTGGAGACACACACCTCAACAACCCTGTATTTACACAGGATTCATTGTGGATTTTTTTTTTATTTTGGGGGGGGCTCCTAAAAAACCACTTCCTCATATTAAAAGTTTGTTGCCACCTGGAGACCTGAGGCGGGTTCCATCAAGGGTCTGTTTGCTGAAGATAAGCCCCAAACCAATTCTACTGCAGACAGAGCCTTTTTTTCAGAGAAATCATTAACATGGCCATTTTTCATGGCACTTCACCAATTTCTCCCATGTTTTCAGCATCCTGAACACTGACAGTGTCTACTTAACTTAATGACTTTCTTGACTGCTTCTAGGTAAGTGATTGGGAAGTGTATAATCTTTTAAGAGGGCTGAAAGGTAATGCTTAGAGGGGGGAATGGATAATAATGTTTTTATTATGAAAACAGATTAAATTAATCTGTGGATTAATCAGTTGCTGTATGAACTGCCCCTCAAAAATCTTATTACACTCCTCTCTCTCAACACTGCAATGCTACTCAGACACTTCCTCAAACTGCTGTCCACACTGCATGCCCCCTAAACCACTAAAAATATTATATTTTTTCCACATTATAATTCATGTTTATGTCATTTACTCTGTTTGTTGTAAGGAAATGCATTGGAGAACTGATGTGGAAGACTTGGAAGCATTAGAAAATAAAGCATGCAAGTATTTGAGGTATGAACTGCTACTGAAGAGAGAAATGGACCCTGAGTTCGCAGCTTATCTTCCATGGCAGCTGGCAACCACACCTTCAAGTCCCTGTCTGGCCAACACTTACAACATCTCATAGTCCATCTGCTGGAGCGCCCTGACTATATCAGTGTTCCCTATAGACACATCATTTATTTCCACCTGCTTACTCGCATTAAATGTATTCCAAACACATTCTGAAGTAATAGAGACTCACAGGCAGATTCATACTGGAGATATTCTACCTCAAACACTGAGCAGCTATGAACAAATCTGAGAGGTCTCCAAACAGCTCTGGAATGTGTCACTGACCAAATACAGATATGAATGGACTTTTTAATTTAAGAGCTGAGGGCAGATGCTCCTGAGAGAAAGTGAAGTTGTTTCTTTTTTTTTGTATCCTCAGTAAATCTTCCCCACAAAATAATTCATAAATCAACTTGTTTTTTTAATCTCTAGTATTTCAGCTATTTTCATAATATGTTCGTTTAATATTCACTGCAAATGAAGACAAAAAAATATTTGTAAGGGATGTAACCTCATGCTGGCCTCATGATGCGGTGAGAACCAAGGCTGAACCAACAGTCAACGTGCAAATCCTCAAAGACCAAAAGTCTTACTCATACAAACAGAAGCTGAAACAACAACAGTTATACGGACAATCATTTATACAAAAAACAACAATATGAATGGGATGAGGCAGTTAATTGTGACAAAGTCATGGATAAGCAGACCTAATTCTAAAGAGCTGACTCGTGAGTCATGACTACAGTTGAAGCTTGATCACCTTTTGTATTTAAACTGGATTTTAAATCCACAAAATGACCTAAACTGGGCACAGCCAACAGGCGTCTGAGGACAGTAGGATGGTAAAAGGTCACATCATGTATGTAATTATTATCACTATGGAATAAAGTAATGATAACTAGCCAGGACTTAAAAAAAAGGGTCAGGGAGAGATGGGAAAACACCTGGGCTGAAGAATGATGCCCCATTTAAATCCCCTTGAACAACTTTAACCCACATAATACACTCATAGCAATGCATAATAGTCTTCAATTGTATTTGGTTTTATCGCTGACCTATTTTAAACCATTTTCATGAATGTTTCAGTGCGAGTGGCCACAGAAACTGCATCCAAAAACAGTACCGCAATGCTCTACTTGTTCCATGGTGGCCCTTAGGGTTACTTCTAAGGACGCTGTGTCATGACAGTAGAAAAGTTCAGGGGAAAAGGTTAGTGCCTCCAATCTGGTGAGAGAAAATGACTCTCAGCTAGAGGGCACTACTGTGGCCTAATTATAATCCAGATGGTCTGAATAGGTAAGACTACAGACAATTAATTACTGTATGTCTGTGTGCCACATGTGGTCAGCAGCGCCCGTCCAAAAGGTGAACAAACACATCCTCCGTCCTTATTACATGGAATAGGTGAGATTGGATGTTTTTGTCTGTAAGATTTTAAAGGGATTATTGTTTATATATGTCAGGTGCACCTTGATGTTTACATCATAAAATCCAGCTTCACAGCCTCTTTCACATTTGATGTTTGTTTGCAAAACACTCCTCCTCTTCAGGGAAATTCCCTGACATTTTATTACCTTGTTCATAGCTACCGTGCAGCTTTTATCTCAACCCTATCGAAGATGTTTCTGTGATGAAGGGCACCTCAAAAAACATCACCTTCTCCCTTGATCATGACCACACTGTGGCAAATAAAGGATGCACATGGCTAACTGATTGTGTGCCAGTGTTAAAAAGATTTAAGTTTTTCATCTAAGAAAATTCAAGCACCTGCAAGGCAAATCTAAAGAACACGCTTATGATTTTGAACGAGGGTTACTGTGAATTTTTGGCAAGATACTTGCAAAAACAAGGTGGATCATATGAAAACAGAAAATAGGAATCCGCATCTCTCGACTGATCCAATGGCATCTTTCGATTCAGATGGAGTTTGCCAACTTCCTGAAGTATGAAGATGATGTGTGGGTTCGTCTTGGCCAGTGGCCACCATTTTTTCCATGTGACAATTAATTTGATATATATCATGTATGACAAAGCCCTTGGGCCCCATTATAGGATCCTGGATATCCAAAGGGTCTTGTGAAAACACTTCAAACCTATCTTCTTTCGACAGACACAGTATACTCTGTTCTGCTTTAATAAGAGAAGAGGTCTGCCTGTGTCTTCCCATTAAGAAGTCTATTTATACTGGTTGGTAGCATGCTGCAACTTAGAGGCTGGTCGATGCACTTCTCAGAGGGGTGTGGAGTGCAGTGGAGGGAGAACGAGGGTAGAAAGGAAGGGGGTGTTATGGAAATTAGCTGTAATTAAAGAGGACAGAGTCAAAACAGCACAACAAGGCACAATCAGAGAGCCTGTGTGATCACAGAGTCAGAAGTGCGAGACAGGACAACCATCTGTAGATGTAACGAAGGCGAAACATAAAGGGATTTTACAGTTCAGCGGTGAGCGTAAGTTGCTTTGATGTGCTACACTTTGTGCAGGGGGCGTGTCAGAGTTATGGTAATGACTCATCAGAAGTATGGAGGACTCTCCGGCGTGTGGACATTTGGCTTCGTATAATGTATAATTTTATTTCCTCAAAAAAGAAAAAAAAACACTTTCAAAGGAATGCATTAAACATCCATCTCATGAATATTGTTTCATTCATTTGAGCGAAACAAAATCACCTGGAGGCTTAAGTCATGTCGCCAAGCTTGTTTACTCCACACGTTACCACGACAATTTAGCATAAACAAGTATTTAAATGACTGTTATAACTTGTTAGTCGATAGCTTTGCAAACAAAATCTCATCTGTAAGCTTTGCTATCACAACACATATCAGCAGTAACACTATCAGGTTACCCCTGTGTGTGAAGATGGTCCTTATTAAAATTGCATGTGACATAAATAAAAAATCAACTTGGAAAAAGAAAAAAAAACATATTGTGAGTTTCATATGTGAAATGCAATACTTGAGAAGAGCTATTATTACATTTGATAGGAAATCTAAGCTGGGAGTGTATCACTTTTAGAAACTGAAACAGATTTTTTTTTTCATTAATGCATGTGGAGGCATGTATGTTAAAAATGATTAAAGAGTGCTAATGTGTAATAATTTAAAACTTGATTGCAGCCCTTGATGTTTTGCATTTCCGCACTGATGTTGTGATAATTCACTTTCACTGTAGGAGCCGTTGTTTTACTCAGTCACTGAAGCAAAAGTCTTAACTCGACTCATCAAATTCTCAAGGTGCAGCCGAAAGCAATTACACAGCCTCTGGGAGGAAGAGCTACAGCCAAGGCCTTTTTCTTTCTCTGCCCCTAATAACAGCTCGGCTTACAAACAAGATGAATCATGCTCCTCTTTTTCTTAAGCCTCAGCACTCTAGTGAAACCTAGCATTGTACACTCATTACATGTACACCTCAGTACTGAAGACGATAATGCCACAGATTTCCACACCATTATAGCAGTGGAAAATAAAGACTGAAGTAAAGCTCTGTCACAAGTACCATGTATAAGATGGTCATGTAGGGCTATTTGTTTCGCTTTGGGGTCATATATTTTCTTTTGTTTCAAAAGACATTTCTATCCGAGTCTCCAGATAATAGTCAGTGTCTGTTTTTCCGAGTGTGAATGTTAATAAGATCCGAACACAACAACTGCAGGAAACAAGGTATACATTCATGTTATAATTGGAGATTTATGTAAAAATGATGCATTCACCACTCAGTCTACCGTTCTTCACTGCTGCTACATCCTGTTACTCATCCACTCATGTGGAGCAGATGAGTAACAGGATAATAGGCTGGGTACTACACACAAAAGTTGTGTTGTAAGATGGATGCAGCTCAGTAAGGCAACTAAGAAATATACAAGCTGTTCTGATTTTCCACAAAGGGCATCTGGCATCATGATGGTTCTGTAGAGCTTGGTGGCACTGGCACTGATTTTATGGGATGACATGGATTTACTCCCATCTGCGTGAGAGGCAAAAAATAATCATTTGTCTGAAGGCAGCCACACTCGCATAAACTTTCAGGAAGCAAGGGCAAATCCAATATCCCACTTTAAGTATCGGAGATTACATAAGATATAGGAACCAGGAAAAAGATCCTCTGCATCTAAAGAAGGCTCCAGAGTGAGGCAGTGAGTCATCATTCATCACATGAACAATTAAGAAATAAATAAATTATGCTTAATAAATTAAAGAGGATTACACTGTTACAAAAAATGAATGCAGATGTGACTGCTTGTGCCTCCTTTTTTATACCTCTGTGTGTGTGTGTGTGTGTGTGTGTGTGTATATACACACACATGAAAATACAGCATTTATATAAATAAACTGATTAGAGACATGCATTTCATAATCAATTTCCAATACAGATTTGTCATAAATGTGTCTTACCAGTCATTCAGAGAGCAGCCAGCTAATACTACTATGTCACAGATGAGGCAAAGCAAGCCGCAAAAACAACCCCTTCGAAAGCAGATTCCTCATCCTCATCCTGTGTTTGCCTCCACCTCAGACAACAAATCGCTCCAGAGCGTCACAGATGCAGGGAACTACAGCAGTGACACGCGCCTGGCTGGACAGTCCTCACGCACACAGCAAAAGGTAGTTAGCTCCCATTATTTTTCCAAGGCAAAATGTGTAAAAAAAAAAACCCAAAACTTTGTGAACATACCATCTACTACGAGCAGAGCACAGACAAAGAAGACTCTGGCTCTGTTTGTCTGCTAATACAATCTGAGGCTGCTAGCTAGTTACCTAGTCTGGTTAATTAACCCCCAGAGGTTAAGAGAGAGCAGAGACTGCGATCTCGATAGGCCTACTGGGCTCAATCAAGACCACAAACTGAACATTGTATATAGCATAAAAGTGTTGTAGTAAACACATTCTCTTCCCCCTGCCACACCCTGGGGAACTCTTAATCAAACCACAGTGCACACATGATGGAGCCGCGGCACAAAACCAAGAGGACAGGAATGGGAGGAAAAGACAGAAAAGTATGTGAACTCAGAGGCCCCCAGCCTTTAATCTGAACTCCTCTGTGATGTTTTAGAGCTGCTGCTCTCTGTGGAGACTGTTTTGCCAAATGATGGGAAGAAATACTAAGGCATTGTGGGGAATCACGCTTTGTTTTTAATCATTAGCTTCATCTTGTATGTTACTGTTTCTCGCAGAGAGCGGGGTTTAGCGTAACTCGACTAAAGCAATTTTATCTTTCTATGTTTTCACATTTGACACAGAATGTGATCATTAGCAGTCTGTTGTAATGTAACAGTTCTGCCATCATGATCTAATGTCACAGATATTATGAGTGTAATTCATCCAGACAAAGACTTTCAGTGCTGCTGAAACCCCCCCCCAAAAAAAAACAAACAAACAGTTTTTTTGTTTTCTTCAGGGCAGTTTTAAAACTAGTGTGGTGTCTGTCAAAAAAAAAAAAAATCCAAATTATCAAAGAAATATTTTTGTCTTCATTCCTGAACATATAGCTATTGTAGATTCTGCACCTATTTAGAAAACTCATTCAGGAAAGAAGTGAGACCACTGAAACAAAATAATGTATAATATGTCTTGGTTCAAGGACAGCTTGATGGCATCTCTCTTCTGTGATTTGATATGTATCAGTTTCATCAAAACAGGTTTAGTAGTGAGTCATAAAGTAACATGGTAGCCGGTTGGGTAATTGGAACAGAAGCTTCTTTCTCAGGTTTAAATGCATTGTCGGTACTGGCATATAGGGAAGTGGGCTTTAAAAGTATCCTGCAGGATTTTTTTTTCTTTAAAACTGGAAACTAGTGGTAAACCATAAAAGAACAGACAGGAAAAAGAAGACAGCACAGCTCACCACCAGGGCAAAACATTTATCATCCATCGAGGCCTTCCTGTAAATCACCACAAGGTCCTGCACCCACATTACCCAGGAAACAGGCAGAAAATAAATAATTAAAAGTCCATTTTCTGATGTGAAGATCTCGAGTGATGCCTGATGAGGTTTGGAGGATGAGCATGAGGAGCTAAGTTCATGTGACAAACACACCACTTCAACAAGTGGACAAGAGGAGCTGGGAATTAAGTCACTGATGAACCTGTGATAAGTGGACAACCCACTGTACCTCCACCGCTCTACCACCTCAGTCATGGCCACAGTCAGCAACGGTTCATATAATCCCACATGGTATGACTGAAGCTTCTCCCTCCTTTGTTCATGTCAGACAGCATCACTCAATGAAGGCTTCAACCAATTGTTTACCACACCGTCCCATGTTTTACATGTCAAAGTCCTCACGGTGAATCATATCAGATATTATATTAGTCATCTCATATTATGAGGGCAAAGTGAGCTATGTCTTTTTTTTTATCTAACAAGAACTCCTCCACACATTACCTGCCTATCTTGCATCTGAAAAACAAGATAATAACAAGAAAATTCAAAGTTTAGGTTGTTGTTTGGATTCTTTGTAAGCGCACACGCTGGTATACCTACCCTGCAGATATCACCTAACCACAAAGTGACTAGCAATGAGGCAGCAGAGGTGTTTGTGAAATCTTTCTAACCTTAAGCTCAGGTGTTTTTGTATTTACTGTTAAAACCCTTTCTGACAAAAATACCCCATATGTGTTGCAACAAAAAAAACAACAACAACAACCAAACCTGTGAGAAACAACATGGGCTATTTTCACCTGTTGTGACCGACCATTCAACTGACAAACGTCATAGGCGTATCAAAACATGAAAGGAAATGTTATTGACGATTTACTTAAAAATACAAATATGAATCACAAGAAACACTGTAGGAAGAAATAGATATAATAATAATAATAATAATAAAAATGATAAAAATGATAAAAATAGAAATACTACCAGGCTAAAAAGGTACATTTTGTGCCTGCGTTCCCACTCCTCTTTACTCTGTATTTTGGAACAGTAAAAAGGAGACTCATGAGGGACGTCTGTTGGTCATAGTCAGAAAACTGTTCTCACTACTTTAAAAGTGCAACATTAAAGAACATTTTCTTTAATTGACCCACTGGGATCCATGTGTGTCCGTAAGAAGGATCTAAAAACAGATTTACCACATGAAAAGCAATTCAATGGTGATGGATACTTGAAGCAAGAGGCTACACAGAAAAATAACCTACAGCACTACCCACTGGTACATGCTGTGTCATAAGAGATTAGACTTAACGAAAACTGATGAAAGCCTTAGTAACAAAGCAAAAGAGATGGTCTCCTCATGCTTAGTCTAAATATCAGATTCAAATCCAGAATGTTGTAAATAATGCTGCCAAAGGTTTATATTCTGCAGGTACAAAAGACATTTCTCAACTTGACTATCTGTAAAACACACATTAGAGAAATTTGGATGAGGTTTAGCAGAGTCATGGTTCACTACAGATTAGACTGAGCCCAGAGGCTATTGATGATAATCATGTCCTCATCTCCATCATGGGAAACATTGACAGATTTATATGAAACGCCAGGATTACCATGATAAACAATACACAGAGTCAGACGCACAAACACTGGCTTATGAGGTTGAGATGGAGGACGCTTCAGGGCTCATTTACTGGGCCCCTCCTATTGTCAGTATCATCATTATTGTGTCTCATGAACCCATTAATACATTGCGTTGACCTGACATTTTGAGATGGATGTTCCTAACAGATGAAAGGTGAAAATTACTTTCTTCCTCCCTGTCATTTCCAAACTGAAACTGGAGTGACACTTTTCCTATCTGCAAATGTTTTTTTTTTTGTTATCTTCAACAACCAACTGTAGCCACTGTAGCCACACAGAGACCAGCCAATGTTCTGGGCTGGCAGATTTGTTCTCATCCATTGGGTGAGAACATGCTCCAACATCAGCTGTGGTGTTGCCATTTCCAGGCTGGACCCGAATACCACTGACTTTTTGACTCTTGCAGCTCATCCAGAAAGCTGCAGTCCACTGACCATCCGCTTCCTTTCCTTCTGAAAAATCCCTTGGCTGTTTTGGTGCCACCATGTTTTTCCACCAGTGCACATTAGTCTCAAAAACAAATTTACCACAACAAAGATCAGCAACGTCTTATGACGCATGCCTTACAGTTCGCCTTGGCCCTTGATCTTCTGACCTTACACCCCATCTTCAAATCAGAGTTCCTCTCTCTCACAAATACCTTGGCTAGACACTAAAATCCTCCTTTGTCCCTGTTTGTAAAATAAATCTCTGTTATTTCTCTGCAACCTTGAAAATGCACGACTGAACAAGCAACATTCAAAGCCACATTTTGGAGGAGAAAAAAAAAAACTACACCCTTAGGTATCAATTTACAATTTTAACATTTTAAACGCAACTGATCTGCTTGATTATTCCTGTGTGTGTGCTGTTTAATTATGATATCATTTTTTCCCAAAACTAAGAACTGACAAAACACAAAAGACAGAAACCTCTTGTGTGTGAAGAAGGCAAACCTTGTGTAATTTGATTAACTGTTTGATTAAATTCTAGTAAATCCCAGTATAACTGAAGTACAACTGTGAAGTAAAGAGTTCAAAATGAGTGTTCTGTCTTCTGCATGGGCAAACACACACACACACATGCATCATGTACTCGGGCCTTGCACTGTTTGAGCTTTAGATGCCCATTCTCCTTTTCCCCCCGACAGCTTTGGGATAATAACATATTGTAATATAAACCCAGATAAAATGAGCTTCAATTTGCCTGTCTTAGTTGCCTGGCTGAATATGATTTCATCGGCTGTGGCAGGGAACATTGTGCCATATTCACTCCAAGAGATGAGATTAGGTCAGCAGTGAAAGATGTACTCATCCACGCGCGACCCTTCTCAATATGTCACTGCGACACGGGTGGAAACTCAAAAACCTTCAACTGCTAAGGGCTTTGGCTGTGAAAGCGCATCCCGAAAAGCTTTCCCATTACTTTATCGTACCGAGAGAATTCAAACGTAAGGTGTGGCCTGTTTTTTTTTTCACATTGAGGTGAACTGCAAAAAGACTCCATGTCCAGTTAGCCAGAAAAGACTCCGTGATGGTTCCCATTGATCTAAAGAATGGAAGGGCTACAGATGTTGAGCTTCTGCATGAATTGACAATAGAGAAAGAAAGAGAGAGAGAGAGAAAGAGAGAGGGAGATTTTGTCTTCCACTCACACTCTAGTCTGCAAAGAGCTGGATCAATATTACCCATCGTAGAGTAGATAAAGGTGTAACCTACATCAAAATGCAAATGTGGTATGAGATGTGAAATCATCACTACTGCTTTATCACAGCCAGTGCAGCAGCAGCCTGGGAATGCATGTGGGCTGAGAGAACACACTGTTTCCCACTTGATCGTGATTGACTGTCAACTATGGATGGTATCCATAATTACATGAGCTATTGTAACGCAGCCACCAACATGCATTTGATCGAGACATCAATTCCTTGTTCACCTATGCATGAAACAGCTATAAAACGTATACGTTCCTTTTTACCCGTGTCATCGAGATGTGACTCAAGACTGAAGCTGCAGCAGATCGCTCTTTGACGTAACAGTCGTAGCAGTTTTCCTACTGCACATTGGCTCCTGTTGTAACTAGGATAAACAGGCAAATATTGGCGACCTGGATTATTTTCAGTTTAGCTCCATGTAGCAGTAACACAGGAAAAATGTTAGTAATTGTTGAGTTTTTCTTAATTGCGTTTGTATGTTAAATAATATATAGCATGAGCAGTAAGGGCTTGGCAACATCCACACCGCCACAGTGGCGTATAGATCTATCAGAGATGAACAGACTCTTTCCCGTTAAGTCAGTACTGCGCTCTCTCATTAAATCAGCAAGTCTGTTTGATGAAGTGTTATGATTGATTATGGTAGCAGAACAAAGCAGCAAAATATAACCAACCGAGATAGCTAAATATTACGAAAACATCATTTTCAGGTGCTTTTAGTACTCGGTGGCATTTATGTGATTAGTAGACGTTGAAATTATCAGCTCTGGCCACAGCCTGAGAGCCGCGCCCCTGCCTTAAAGATCCTTCCCATTCAATTTAACGGCATGTTGCCCCCATCCTCCTTAACTATTTGCCTGTGCCGTTCCGAGGCAGTGCATCACTTCTGCTCTCTCACTGGACTGGGCAGTCCACAGTGCTGGCTGAAAACGGGTGACCATTACCTCCCAACCAAGTCTGCCGCTTCGCTTAGCTCAGATTTAATTAACTTCAACCAGCCTTACTCCTGGAGTGATGGCCACAGAGGGCCATCCACTGGGGGGGGGGTTCTGATCAGATAGTAGACAGAAATAAAAACTAGGACATCAAGCTGAAGTGAAAAAAATCACAAGCTGGTGATTGTGATGCCATGGTTTGTGAAGTGCATAGAAAGCAACAGTAGGATTATGTTCTGTGCTATGGGCCAAGGCTTTTCCATCCACACCCAACCCTTTATTCTACTGGTATCCCTCCCTCCTCCCAGCCCCCTCTCTGATTTTACACTCCTGTGCTTAATTAGGCCCTACAGTTAAACAATGCTCTCAGCTTCTGAGGGTCTTACTTTACCAGCATGAAGAGAGAGCATGGGAGAGAGGAAAGAGGAGAGGGGGGAGATTCATATTCAACTCACATAAAAGTATAAGAAAAAACTCTGCTGACACACCATAATTCACCCCTGACTGTGGGTGAAAGCCAGCCACACACACACACACACGCATATGCACCTACACACGCTTTGGGGCTCATAATACACAAAAAAATGTTCGATGTGGTTCGACATAGCAGGTAGTCCGATGCTTTATTTAAAGGCACGTGAGAGTGGCATCTTCATTTAGAACGGCTCCCTCCATCCGTTCTGGCCTCCCTTCTTCCTGGAAACCAAGTGATCCATGAGGACTCCTCCACAACAGTGTCAGCAGCGCTTGACAAATGCCCTAGCCCTGCAAAACGCTTGTACAAGCACAAACATATCTGGACTATTTATCTTCCTGCTGGAAAATTTATCAGAATATGAAAGCATATCAACTGCATCCATTTTGTTTGGAATCAAATCTGACAATAACAGGCAGACATTGGGCAGATGATAGATGGCAAAATGTAGAAGAAAACAGAAAATGGCAATTTCACACTAAAATTATTTCATGTTTAATATCCGGTTGGTTTCCTTGCAGCTATTCACATTTCAGTGGTGAAGAAGCAATTCTGAAGTTTGATGTGCCTTGAACCAAGTGCGGTCAGAGATACATCACTGACTCAAAATCAGTGTAAAATGTTTTGCCCTGTGGATCACCTTCGGTTACACTTGAGATTTATCAACCGTACCATGCAAACATACAGGCTTTTCTCCATCTACTCTCTCTCTTCATGTACAGACAGCTGTAAATACAGGTGAGTTTCCAGTTTTTCCATCCATGAAATTTGATCTTATCAGACTTCTCTGCCGCGCTTGTGTTTAGCACCAGTTGTTGGGAGAGATCCCTGCTCTGTATGACCCTCTAAGGTAGAAAAATGTAACAGTGTAGTCAAACGAAAGGGCATTGTAATATTTAATCCAAATATTATAATTGCTGTTATAATTAATTGGTAAAAGTCAAAATGATAAATAAGCTTTTTTACAGCTGTGCCCCAAGGACTGTCAACAAGGTCACTTATTAACACTTAGAGTAGAGTAATAGTTGAACATTTTGGGGAATATTCAGTGATTTAATCACTTAATGACCCTCCCCCTATTTGATATTCAGTCAATCTGACAGAGGTGTTTGCTACTGTTAGCACAGTATGAAAGCTGTAAGGATTTCTCTGACGTGCTGGTAGGTAGATGTTGTTAGCTTCAGAGGCAGGAACCAAGCATTACTAAACCTCCATTTTCTCTCAGAGAGAAAGCAAATGTCAAACTATGCCTCTGAAAGATGAGAAGTGTTCCACCAGGTTTCCATTTATTTGCCTTTTAGCTCTTTGTTTAACACTCAAAAAGGTTGAAGTGATAAATGGAAATTTCGGAGAGAACATGCACAGTTGCATACCTGTGTCTGCTTGTGACTACTAATCTTAATAATTAAGTTCAATTGTTCGACCTTACATGAGTATAATGTGCAGGTAGCAATTATCCAATGTGATTAATATGTTTCATTAGTTCTACACATAAAGTTTAACCTCACTTCGGTATCACCTGTGGTGCTACTGCCCTTATCAAACAGCTGATTCCTGAATGACAAAAGCAACAGGATTCCTAACAGAGCTGCTCCGACATTTACTGTCACTGTGTCACTGCACTGTTCAGACTCGATGGCACATCTTTCACTCTGTCTGCTCTCTGTGAGCAGCTTGAAGCTTTGCTGAGCACATTAATCCTCTGGGATGGGGCCCTTTAGAGTCATTTATTCACAGTCGGGGGTAAAGCGCAGGAGAGTCAAAGGTCAGTACTTGGTCATTCATATCACCATAACCCTGGGGCTTTTCCATCAATGTAAACCCTCCATCTGGGGGAGAGACCACAAAGGTCGAGGCACGCATTGTTGGAAGATGTACTTTCAGCGATTTTCTGGTCAGTGGTATTGTCGTCGCAGTTGGATTAGCATGTGTCATTGAGTGAATATTTTCATATTAAAACTTAATTTAGTTCTTAAATGGCTGTCTCACATCAAGATAACAAAAATCATATATTCATATAACAATTGTAGTAACAGATACAAATGAACACAAAAGATAAGCACACTTAAGGAGCTAAGTATATATATGTAAAAAGAACATGTATATTTCATAATGGCTCCAACAGAGTGTGCGTGAGTCATTACAGTAAACACCAATAGCCTTCAGCAACAGCAGAAGGTCCATGGGCAAAGGCATGCAATCCTATCTCCTCTGTTGGTCAAGTGCTGTGGCACACGACAACTCTTAAGGCTAAACTTTCATTGGGTATTCATTGCCAGGAGTTTTCCTATTCATAAACAGGAAAAACAATAACAGTGTGACACAGTAGCTGGGTATTTAAATAGCCTGAAGAATAATTCACATGATTTCACATAATTACTATCCATGGATGTCTCTTCAGCAGAAGAGCAAACAACTGCTCCTGGCAGTAGATGAGGGGGGAATTAAATGCTGTGTTTTTCTTTATAAAGCCTGAATTTTCAGTGGAACAAATCAATTTT
This sequence comes from Selene dorsalis, assembly GCA_900303245.1. NCBI lineage: Eukaryota > Metazoa > Chordata > Actinopteri > Carangiformes > Carangidae > Selene > Selene dorsalis. The sequence continues at coordinate 27,785 of OMNW01008636.1, forward strand.
CGTCTACGAATGTATGACAACTTTCCCCCACACTTATATAAAGTTTGTAAAGTCAGTGATGTGGCAGTTCTGACATTATTTATTGATGCAAATAAGAGAGGGTCACGCTTTTAATCTTGGCCAAACGCTACGAATGGATCCAAATTCAAATCTGTGTGAAAACCCTGATGCATCCTAAGAGAGAGAAATTGGTAGGAGGGAGGAGAGACTGGCATGATGCTTAGGGGACCTGTCTCGCTTGGCTCCTTGCTAGAACCTTTAAGACGCACTCCTCAGTGCTCCTGTCAAAAGCAACAAAATCAGCGCTCCTGCTTTCGGGAGCTCCGTCCTCTCCTCACCCAGCTCTGTGGTGCGTCATCACATCGGCACTTCTGTCTCCAACCGTCTTTCATCTTTAGCACTGTTTGTGCTTTCATTACAACAACGCATCTTCATGTACGCTCAGTAATTTGCCACACGAGGTTGCCTATGGGGCCATAAAGCAGAAACAATGATGGAAACAGACAATGATAATTATGACTGGGATTCTATCTTGGTCCACAGCATTGTGCACTGAGGCACATGAAAGGACATGTTTCTTCCTTAAAGCAATTCTGACTGAAACTACGCTTCAAAATGAACTCATGAATCTTATGGGGATAGGTCTGCCTTCATTGCTATTTAGTGCGCATAGGAAATTTGTTGAAATTTCATTTCAAAGTTTTTTTTTGTTAATGAATTTATGCATTTGGTAAAAGGATAAAAGAGGAAAATGAAATAAAAAGGGTATTTTGCATTGGATAAGCATCTTGGGGTGAATTTCAGCTGAGACTTACTCACTTAACCATCAAGACTCTCAAGTCTTTATGTCCCTGTGAAGGATCATGAAATCAGAAAAGTACTTCTCAGATGTTGGGTATTGCCCTCAAATCTGCCACAAGTGTGATTCCCACACACATTACCAATCTGGTAACAAAAGTGTAGACTCTGAACAGGCTGAATGGTGAAAACAGCTCAGCGCTTTAACAGCTGGGTCTTACACCAAACATTATGGCTGGAGCAATGTGTACTACAGAAAACCATGTAAACCACATGATTCAACAGAGCTGTAATGATAGTGGCAGATGAAGCTACAAGCCAGTTGGAAGGTCCTTTATTAGGAATACCATGTGTGATGATATATAAAATAAAACTATGCCAGCTGTGCCTGGAAAAAAAGGAACAGTGCATTTATAGTACTTAAAAGTGACTGTACTGTTAAAGTGGTTGTGATTTTTCAGTGCCATGATGAGTCCTACATTTCCAGCGCCTGACCCCTGAGATACAACATGAAAAGGTCTCTCTGGAGGTGCAATGCACTTGAATTGTGCCCTCAAGTTGAGAACTAATTCTTTACAGAATGCTCCATCACATCCTCATAGAGGTCAGACCTCTGGAGAATGCAGACTTTCTCTGAAAAGTTTTTTTCCAGGTGTAAATGCAGCCATATTTCTGTCACTGCATTACACCTCAGGCAACATCCTCACTCGCTCTCGAGCCGAGCGCAGTAGAAACTTTAAGTGCCAGAGGACTATTTGAAAACCTTAAAAGCACCCATGCTTGCTTTTCGTCTCTATGTCACTTGTTTTCTCCCTTTTATATAATCTCAGAACCTCTATTCTTCCACTCAAATGAAAAACAAAGCAAATGCAAAGACATGAATTGTTTAAGTCTTATCCCAATTGCCCCCACAAACGCTTCAGTTGAGTATGAGCCTTTCAGTATCATAGGGAATCAAATGCTGATATTTCTAACATAGTTATTACCATGGTGCAACTGAGAGGTGGGTGTTGGTAAGCAAAGATGAATGTACTCATTCAGCACTCCACCCCACCATTCAATTCAGTGGAAGTGTCCTTGTATGTGTAGCCGCTCTTGAAGGATATGCTTGTCTGAGTTCTGAGGCTACGCACTGTAGGAACAGGCAGCCAGCAGACACAGAGGAGCTGAATGCGTCCATTAAGGCTGTCAGTTAGAAAAGGCCTTGATTAATTGCACACTGCATAGTGGCAAATTAAGGCAGGACTCCAGCCCATCCCCCCAAATAATTAGGTAAGAATAGATTGCCAGAAAGAGGAGGGGGAATGGTGGGTGCTTGGCATCACTCAGTCTGTCTTACATGTAATAAAAGGTCTCACACTGTGTAAGCATGGGCAATAAGTGCGTGTGTGTTTAGTATATTTGCATGCATGCCTGTGTAGCTTGTGTGAATGACTGAGGAAATAATGATGGTGCTGATGTTGAATACATTAATGTTTGCCCTCAGTGGTCCCTGCGTGTAAGCTTGTATGTGCACAGTATCAGGTGTGTGCATGGAGTGTGAGTGACTTACTGTGGCAGACTCTGATTGCTTTTGTATGTGCGTGTGTGTTTTGTTACAGTATGCATTAAAGAAGAAATGCATGCATGACAGTGCATCACAGGTGCCAGTTTTCCCATGTACCCCTGCAGCCAACAGAGCTGGGACTGTGCTGGGATTTAACCGGCTGCATTTTTATGTAACATCAGTGCAACACCTGGCTTTTCAATGTGAATTTTATTATCTGATCATGCCGATATGCACTAATTTAGAGGTCTGACCGTTGCCAGGGAGGATTTTTCAATCCAGTGAGCTAAGACACTTCCTGAATTCCACTAAAACTGGACTCTGGGGAAAGGTGAACACAATTTAAGTACAATCTAGACATTCTTGTTGTTGCGTCAGCAAAGTCATACCCTACAGCCTGCAACGATTTCCCCGTGTGGACACAATTCCACCAGTTATGGCTTTGATCTCCAACCCACACTCTCCTCTCTCTCACTTCAGTGTTACTAAAAGCTGCCGTGCTATCAACCTATGGAGAGCTTGAAAGAATCAGCAGGGTGTTTCAGAATAATTATTTATTTACAAAAGCTTTTAAAGACATCATCTGTTACCTTGACATCCTGTCTACATATGGCACTTCACTGCAGCATTCTTCAGACCCCTGTCTCTTGTCTGCCTGATGGAACTAATGTACTTCAGTTTTAATCAATGCAGCTGTCTACACCGGCCACATAACAACTCTCGCTTCACTCACATTTGTGCAGCAAAACTATGTTAAACAATATAGCAGTTACACTTTTCTAACCCACACGTGAAAGAACATTATGAATTAGGCTGTTAGCATCTACAAATGGTGAGTAGTGTTGATACTGACAGATGACTACAGCTGCTGCTGCTGTGTAGCTGACATGCAGCTTCCAGTATAGACAAGGTCTTACAGTTTATCAGTAACACTGTATTCCATAAGACTTTGCACAAAGTGCTATACTACATTAGATGCATGCCGTAAGACAGATATTTTGAGAGTATATCATGTACTAGAGTTCTTGTGTTTGTTTTTCCTTTGTTCAGTCCTTGCGTGCAATACTGCTTTTGTGGCTTGACTAACTCTAAACATGCATCTCTGTATTAGGGTAACCAAACAGAACTAGAAATCCTCACTATGCCCTATGGGCACGATTTGCCTGTCAGTGCTCAACAGAAGACCATGTAGCCATAAAAATTACACGGCATTAAAGAAAACAAGGCTGAAGATCCATGCAACATGCTGGATATGTTGGAACCGCTGCAGTAAACAACTCTGCTGAAGGTCCTACAATGTGAGGACTGGCCAGTGGCCTTTATGGTACATATTGTTAACCAGTGAAATGGCCCCAGGGGAAGATGAGGTCTTTTATGTTGATACTGTAGGGAAGGACACTGAACCCTCTTACAGTGGGTGGGGCCTCTTCTTACAGGAAGACTGCGTGGAGTCCATTAAAAACGGTCTCTCCCAGGCTTTCTGAAACTTTAACCACTGATCAGGCTGCTGATTGTTACAACGGCTGCACAGCTTCTCCAGGTGGATTTTGTCAGTGTGTTAGAGCATTTAAAAAGACAAAACAAAAAAAACAAAACAAAACAAGTATGAGCGAAAAATAATGAGTGTACAGTGTTCTAAAAAAAAGGAAAAGAACAAGCAAGGAACAAGGGCGTGCAGATCTGTACCCCCTCTACATTGTTTCTGAGCACCGATGGCATCTCAGAGCAGCAGCAGTAATCATGATGAAATAAACACCCTCAAATTCTCATTTACTCTCTTGTCCTCATGATCCTTTTATACCTGCTCATGTCTCACGTGACTTGTTATTTCAAAAGAATTATGAAACACTTGTTACACACTGTAAATCCAGCTCTGCTTGATTCTAATTTGCGGTTGTCAAACGGTGAACTGACCCACACTGGTCAAGCCTTCAGGAACTGAACTGAGGAACCGTCCTCAGAGAATCAAGGTCACTAGAACCAGTGTTGTAATTCATACAGGAATCAGAGGACAGTTGGTACTGGGTGGAGAAGCTCTCTTGACCTATTGATCATCAACACAGCAAAATCTATCCCACTGAAAACTGGGTAGGAGGACGTAGAAGCCTAGCAGAGACATACAAGATGACAAAGTTTAATTATCATTGCGTGGCAGCTGGTCTCAGTTCAGCAGTTGGTGAGATATGGGTGCAAAGGGGCAAGTCAAAGAACCACTACTGTCGTCTTCCATGTGACGCTCCCTATGGGAAACAGTGTGCCCTGACATGGCCCAGTGGTGATCAGACCAGGACAAGGAGTCAGAGGCATTTGTTGCATCAGTGGTGTCTGAGCTCATTTTAAGTGAAAGGCTAACCACTGCCTTTATATGGAGTCCTTTGAAGATAATTCTGATTAGGCATGTCCATCCAACTTTAGCAAAGCTGAGGCATTGATGTTCAGCACAAACTCACAGTAAAGTTGCTTCACACTCAACATCAATATGCTTCAGTCTTTTAGTTCGAATATAGTACATGTTGATTCATTCATTGGCAAAGCCTGAAACATTCCTCTCTGGACTGCAGGTAGGCAGATGACTTTCAGGGATGTTCATGTAGCTGTTTCTTTCACAGCTTTGTGTGGATTTTGAATGTAATTGTTTGTTTTTTCTTCTCTGTTTCAAGCCCAACCCATCAGCCGCTCAGTTCTGTGTGAAGGTTTGTCTGAGGCATCGATGTTGATCTTCACAGAAGCGTGATTTCATATGAAGTTAACTGCTAAGCATCAAAACAAACGGAAAAAAAGATGACTCATGAATTACATTATTTACTGCATGTCTTAAGAAAATCTGTGTGATCAAATTAACAAAAGATTTGGCATGCTTTGTACAATAAAATGACAATGGACTGTTGATTGGTAAAAAGGGCTTTTGATATTCACATTTGACAAAAATTGTATGCTGCAGCAATATTTTACTCTTAAGAGGCCGGGATCTGTAAATAGTCAGTACAGTGACAACCCCAAAAGAACATGCTGATAAGAATCCGACCCACAACAAGTTATGGGTTATTGAATTGGGACCTTCTGTGTCACTCTCCCATGTCTCTTTCACTTTCTCATAAAACAACAAGCTATTTGCAATGCAGCCAGAGCGTAAACAACCCTCCAACAGATCACAGCATGTGTCTTTCAAACACTGATCAAATGGGTTTTGAGATGTGGATTCCCTAGGAAGTGCACACATTGTTTTTTCTTATCCAATTTAAGGAGTGGGTGTAATACACCTCAGCATAAAAATTGGAATTATCAATGTCACCCGAAAAAAAAGAAAAAGAAAAAGAAGAGGCATCAAATATTGCGCTATAGATACACTGTTTGAGGGAGAGTAGGCTGAAAGTGATGTAGTGTGACAAAACAAATACAGAAGATATGCCACAAGGGAGCACTATAATAAAAGAACTGCTGAGGAAAAGGGGGAGACTATGGTTTAGCCTCAGCATACTACAGTAAGAGGGCTGTGTGTGTATGTGTGTCTTCAGTGCTTGCATGGGTGAGCCCAGTGTGTGCACTGTGTGTGTTGTGTGCTGCTTACAGGGCATGAGCCAACAAAGATGCAGCTTGAATTCTTGTTGCTCGATCAAAGTCCCTAGAGTAATCTCTCATAAGAACAGAGCAGGGAAAGGCAGGAGGATGCCCATTTCATTCTGAAGTGTATTAAATCCCTGCACTCACAAACCAGTATACCCCAGCGTGGCAATGTAATTTTGGAAGGGATGTGGATACAACAAGTGAAGACGAAGGGAAAAAAAAAGAAGTATTCATAAGCCTGGTGTTGACACTAAACCAAGATTGGAATGAAGAATAAAGGATGGCAAGACACCTCAGTGATTGGCCAGTGGAGGAACTCCCCTGTGTCCGAGTAGATATGTTTCTCCTTCTCATCATGGCGGGGCAATTTTGTCCCGGTTATAGCTCCTCCATCTTCTCCCAAGCTACTCCTTATTTCAGCATTTCAATTTCCTCCCCTGTGCAAGCGCTGAGTGCTAACCTACTTCAGACATTCTCTCAGACGAGAGAGAGAGAGGAGCAGAAAAGATGAGAGAGGGGGAGAGCAGAGACGAGGAACTGCTGGTCTCTCAGTTCAGTCCTGCTTCCCGTTTCCCAAAGGTGTGGGAAATGCAGATTCAGAGAGAGGAAAAAATGAAGTCTGCCAGAAGATGATGTTGTGGTTAAGATCTCTGTCTTGTGTACTGGATATACCCACGTTGGCAAAAGTCTGCCTACTGCATCAACCTCCTCCTCTCTGTGTGTGTGTGTGTGTGTCCTCTACTTAAAGTCACTGTAAGCAATATCTAAATCTCAACAAGAATAAAAATAACCTATATTCCCTGTAGACCCATGACAACGGAGCATCATGCATAATGGCACTTATCTGCTAAAATGCTGCTACAAAGGTACCAATCTACGTCCCCAAGATCTGAGTTGTCATTAGTAATTCATCCATTGACTATATGTCAATTTCATTCCCTTTGAAAGACAAGAGAGTCCAGTCCCACTTTTCACATCATCTAATCAATTAAAACCAATCTGCTGTCAGGGTAATTGAGCTTGTTGACATCTGCAGTCTACCTTTGCTGCCGTCTGCAGTTGCATTGTTGTGTCATCAGATAATACCACAGAGGAAATATCCCTGACGTAGATACAGTGAGCATCCTGAAGGCCCTGAGCACAAAGGAACTTTTCCTGTCTCTGTGTCTTTACAGCCTCAACTGCCAGTGTGCGCATTAATCATTTCCATTTTCATTCATCTCCCCTTCCACGATATGCTTGTCACTGCCGCTATAATCCCTGCCCTCCCACCTCTCTTGGTTTCATCTTTCATAGTTCACATATCTGGACACCCTCCCTCCCCCTCCACACTATCTTTGCATCATTCCCTCTATTTCCATTTTTCACTAAGTGTTTGCAGTGCATCTCATCTCTTTCACCCACCAACACCTTCTCTTCCAATTCGACACCCAGGAAATTCTTTTTTTTCCCTCCGGTTGCCCGATGGCGATTAAATATTGTCCTTCAAAAGGATTCTGTGCAAGCTCTCTGCAACGCTTTGTGTGTCCTCTAAATGATGACAAGTGACAGAAAAAAGGAGGAAAATTTGAAAACAAGGATACAATCTAAAGCTAATCTGTGTGAGTAATATCACCGAGGACCGAACCCCTAGCTGTTTGTGCCATTATCCACATATGGAACGGCACAGGGCTAAAATACTGCTAAAAATTTCCACTAAACAAGCTTAACTCTCTGTTAACTTTCAGCTGCCAAACATTAAAGAAACTGAATCCAAAGAGTTTGTGTTACCAAAGCCACTTATGAGATGCCACTCAACTGCAGGTGTCCGGCTGTAGTTAATTCTGACCTTTATGAGGGATACAGACAAATTGTGTGAGTGAGCATCAATTGTACGACAATATACAAAAGAAGATCTAAAGCCCTCCTTAGTGATATTCAAATGAAATAAAATAAAATAAAAATAATATAGATAACACACACACACTTTAACACTCATTTTTCAGATATAGTTTGTATGGTTGTGTGTGCACTTTTGTTGTGCACTTCTGCTGCATGAGTAACACAATGCAAAGTGTCAGCCAGCACTTTGCATTGTGGGCTGAACTCCCTCTGGGCACAACTCCTGGCTTCCATCACTTCATAAGTGTGATGCATGAGATGGGAGGAAGAAAGGTGGAGGCCACTTCCCTGCATCCACAAAGCCATTTGGGACTATGACTGTCCTCCTACCTGCTGCCACATTCTCCAAGTGGTGCCCAAAGTGATGTGAGGGTACTCTCCCCCTTTTTCTGAAAGTGGGACATTGCTTTTCCCCAGAGAATGTAAGCTCCCAGCAAGTGCCTGCCTCTTTTCCTGAGCTGTAGTGTCTCTCAAAGTCTGCCCGACATTTAAAGGATTTGGGCCTGCGACTATCAAAGGGTGGCATAGCTAGGACTGTGGGAGAGCCTTGGCTTCAGCCCTGGGTTTGATCTAGCCTGGGGCAGTATGGGTCAGCCGCCCAGATTAGGCCTGCTTCAGGAAGACATTGCTTCAGATAAACCCACAGAAATTCAGGTGTAGCAAATAAGTCCTTCTAGCAGTTTCCTGGCCCAGATAGACAGCTATGGGGCAGGGGTCTGAATTCATTACTGGCTAACAGATGCTTTCTGCTCGTATTATGTTCACCGTGGGTGTAAGCATTGATGCTGAAATTGTAAACTTGATCTCCTTCTCTCATTTCTGTTATAAGATATTAAGTCACTTTGAACATAAATAGTAAATATGTACAATACACACAGCATTTCTTCTCAGCTCAAGTACAGACTAAAATATTAAACAATATTTTATCACGTGTGATTCACAGGACTGTGCTGGTATGGGAGGAAACTGCCGGGTAAAAAATATGAACCACGTGAGGGGGAGAAAGGCACAATGGTATTGTCGTCAATCTTTGAAAAGCCTGGTCTCAACCCTGGCTTACATAACAACATGAGAACAACTCTAACATCCACCTTTCTCTCTGGTGGAGCACAGTGGAACATGCTGCAGCCTCCCAGATCAAAACTGTGTAGAATCCCAATGATCTCTCTGAGCTGCACGAGCCTGAATCCCAGTGAAACAACGCTGCAGCAGCCGCCCAAGTTACAACTGAGTCGATGCTTTCCTCAAACTCTCTGCTCCTCATTAGCCTCACATGCTTGAGGAATTCAGATCGTTTGCATATGAAACTTTAATTTTTTATAACTTTAAACTGAGCAGTCATATGTGTTAAGACTTTCCCCACTAATGTCACTTCTCCTCTCCTCTCGGGGTGTAAGCATGAAATAACACTATTATTGGCTTGATTAAAACCACGCAACAGTCAATCAGCTTTCCATTGACAGAGGCCTCCTTGTCCATCATTGAGATATGAATTAACCCACACAAGAAACAACAACAGCAGCAACAACAATGACAAAACCAGAGCTGTTAGGGATCTAAATACTGACTGTGACTGCGCTCAGAACAAATACAACAGTCTCCATGACAACAGAAGACCCAAGTTGTTCTTTATAGCTTTGCCAAATAGCGGTGAAGCAGAGAAGAAGCACGAAGGATGTCCAAGTTCTTACATTAAGGTTTAACTAAGATGTCAATGACATCTGACACATTGTCCATGCCCATATTCACACACTGCGGTTGTAGTGGGAAATATGACTTAATGATTATAACTGAATTGATACAGCTAAATGCTGGGAAGAACGCAGTTTTTTTTTTGTCTGAGTAGAGTTTGTTACTGTAATGAAAACAGATACAAAAAAGAGGTACATTTATTAATTTATTAGTGGATGGACAGATATTTGTCCTTTAGTAAATTTAATACCTTAGTATTTATTCTATCTGAAGTCTTCAACTTGTTCTGCAACTGTGACTGCCTTTTTCTTTTACTTTTTTTTACCAATGCATGTAGATGAAACAATTCATCTGCTAATTTACTAAATAGTTGGATCAGTAGATGATGAAAATGTAACGCAGTACTGAATGGACGCATGTCTGTCACTTATGTAAACTATTTTATGGTTGCAAATACATGTTATTCATATATTTTAAATGGACCTGTGTCTATGATTTCTCATTCTTTGAAAAACATGTGAACAGACTATGTATTCTTCTTTTTTTGTTGTTGTTATTTGAGTGAATTAAATTAGGACCAGACCAAAAGTTGCTTCTCTGGTAAAAAGAGAACAATTTCAATAGAACGGCTTCACAGAAGATATTGCATGTCTGAAAATTTTTTCATCTGTCGAATTTTCCCCAGTTTTTGTTTCCTCTTTGCCAAGAGCAATTTGGATGAAATGGACCGGACGAATACATACGGTACATACCTCAGCATAAACAGCAGGAAAAAAAACAAACAAAAAAACCCCACTTACCTACATCAAGGGCAGCAGAGGAGAGAGACAGAGAGAGAGAGAGGATAATATTAAGGCCTCTGGGAAAATATTAAAAACACAACAAATATATTTTATATAAGTGTAACTTTGAGTCAACAAACTACATTACTCCTACTTGATAATTTGTGACACTACACAGCAGAGCCAGTGCATTGTTTCTACATCACAAAAGGAACCCTAAATGACCTGTGAGACTCAGCTTCCACTGATCATTTATTCATTATCACTTTTAGTTAACACCTCATAAAAAAAACGCAAGAAATAACCCACACAAACAGACACAAACAAAGGTTAAATGAAAGCCAAGTATTCAGGATGCCATGATGAAGCTCTGTTAAAACCACTAACAAGCTTCATGGGAGTTAACTCCTAATTGTTGATTTACTACTATTTGACCACACCATTTGACACTGTGAAGCATATTTTATGGGATAAAGTGTTGACTCCATTTTCAAGACAAACACTGTGCCAGAGCCATGGCAGGATCACTAGTGCTCTCCCCAAAACACTGGCAGGCAGGAAGCGTATACATCACATGGATTTACTCTCAACCATTAAAAATATAGATGCTGGGGATCACATTTTACAGAGTGACAGGATCCCCAGCCCAGTCAGCCCAGCCCAGGCAACCAGCACCCAATGTGTAGAGAGGGGAGCGAGTGTGTAGGGTGAAAAATGACATCCGCATACCTGTTCTCACCCATACATCATTCAGAGGAGTGTGAAAAGAGGGAATGGAGACATTGGGCGAAGGTGGTTTGTGAAGGTGTGTATGTGGGTTTAGTGGATTGGCGCGGTTCTGCACTGTGCCTCCAGTGAAGAACTAGGACCTTGCATGAGCCACCGTGCTGACATTCACTGTTCCAGGATGAGACTTGATTACTAGTCATTATTGGCAGTATTGAATTTTCTTTGCCACTTTTCCTAGAAGTGAGTGTCAGGTGGCACGCCACAGAACATTACCTTCAAAAGGTCATAAAGATAAGGCTCTGTAATTATTTTGCGGGTTTATGGGTGATAAACACCTTGCAGGTGACTCAAGATGCAAATTCAATCAAACCAATTACAGACAATAATAGAACAATGACAGCAATTAATCAGCAGAGTTATTTTGTATACATATGATTGCAGCGTTGCAGCGTTCATTAATTGTGTGCTGGACCTGCATCCTAATAAGGACGGACGGTACCGCTGTTGTTTGAAAAAAATATCCACAAAACAAACACAACAGCAACAGTTCAGTGAGAATAATCCCCAGTCCTTCAGCGCTACCTCTCCTCATCGCTTTTATTTACCCCGCTCACCTCACGGCGCTCTGGTATATTTGCACAGTTTTTGCAAATAAAAACAAAAACGAATCTGCATCGCAACTCAAAGATGTGCCCATTCTTACAAATATGTTATCTCTAAATTAGTAAACACTTTTATTCCAGTGCAACATCAAATTGTCTCCTCCTGATGTGGTTGACGTTAGGGGTCCTCTCCATTAAAAAAACAGGCAATAAAACACAGCATGCTACTGAGAGCAGCAAAGCACAATTCATTAATGTGCACAGAGGAAAAACAATAATAATATAAAATGATGAAGGATGATTTGCTCTCTTTCTTGCTTGTGAAATAGCTTTGCTAAAACACTAAAATTTACATGACATGTGATGTTAAATTATTTGGCTGGGACTGGCCATGTGATCAGGGACTGAGGAGGAGGCTGCAGTGATTTCCAGCTATACAGCATCAGCTCAACTGAGAATTCGCCTTCCATAAAAAGCCTCCTGTGGTCTGAGAGCGAACACAACAGAGCTTTAATTATCCAGGCAAGACTGGAGAACAAGGTAAAAGGCGTGTTAATGAAATACTAATAAGGTTCCAATTTGAGTCCTTCGGCTTTGCCATCCTCTAAAGCAATCTCAAGGTCTTCAGCTCCTTCCATAGCTGATCCCTGTTATTGCTAATTACCATTGCTCACATGACAGAAGGCAGTTTTAGAAACCATCATTTCTGGGGAATGAATCCTTGGAGTGTCGTGCATTGATGGAGGACACCCAGGCTGGTTTATTGGATGTCAGAACTGAGGGACAGGGAGAAATCCTAAAACCCTTGAAACTCCAAAAGAGATAATTCAAAGAAAGTTCATTGTCTGTCAGACAGTTCAGCTCCTCCGTTCTGCCTTTTAGAAGTCAGAGGAACAATCTAGTTTGGGTTCTCAAGAGAGATAATGCCGTCTGTGTGTTGGTCTTTGTAATAATTTAATTTGGCTATATTAAAAAAAATTGCAGCATTTAGCTGGAGAGTTGCATCAAGTAATCACATGTCCAGTCTCCTCATACCTGAAAAATACTGGAGTTGAGCAGGTGTTGTAAAGTCTTCAGAGCTGTCAGGTAACTGTAAATCTAAGGTTAGGATCTTCAGGAGAAGTAATGAAATTTCCACTACGGCCATCCTGCAGGACCAAACAGCCATTTCACAAGACTGTGCACCGCACTGAACCACAAACTGATAACATAAGTCAAAAGGAAAGTCTTCCAAGTGCTGGTGAGCAGCAAGTGGAGGAAAAGCAGACAGGGATGGGAGATATTCTCAAAGACATTTGAAGATACAGCAATTTCTCTGAGGCAATCATTTGATGCTCTCATTCCGTGATGGCTGAGTGTCACTACTTTTGCGCTCCCATCACTCAAGTGCATCCAGCACTCCAAGAAATTGATTGTTGGAGGATAGGGCTGGAATAGTGCACACATAAAAAAGTACACATCTCGCCTGAAATAAAACTGTTTCTTTCAGCACTCAAATCCGTCTGCGCAAGTCTTTTTTTTTTGATGGTTTTGGTATAAGCTCAACAGTACAAATACGTACAGTAGATCTTCATTATAAACACTTGACTAGTAACTACAGGTCACATCGAATACAGTAAGACACAGAGAACAGAATCACAAGTAAAACAATAGATATATATATATTGCACAGGTATTGCTCCAAAAAGAGTCACTGACGCACACCGGTATACTTCTCCCCACCATGACACTGTGTTGACACTCCATTGGCATCAAGAACAGCAACTAAGGGGGGGTGGGGCTTTTGGTCAATTTTAAGTGCGGATGAATAATTTTAAACAAACTTTCTGAATTATACTAAGATGTTAAACTCTGAAGAATAGTCTTTTCTGTGTTTCTTTGTGGTCAGGTTTCCTGGAGTCCTACATCTAAACTGAAAGCACATATCTTTCTTTCTCAGACAGATGCAAAGATTAAGCTATTGATTTATGTGTATATTCTCAAGTCTGTCAGGCCCTTAACAGCTGCCATAGTACCTGTTCTTATTACACAGGAGCTAAGCTCTGTGAACCTCTCCCCAAATACAACTCACTCAATTCAGGCATAGACGTGGATTAGTTCAGAAGATTATCTGCCTACCATAGTAACTGTCAGCACCACTGTAGGTTTTATGTTTTCCTGAACTCACATGAAACGCTCAAAGCATCACTATGTATTGAAATGACTGAAGGTCAGTTGAGGTTTAGTGTTAATCAACATCTTTCAGTTATTACTAGTTCTATCATACAATGGCTTTAAATACACTGATTTCTTTCAAGCATTACATGAAAGGGCTATTAGCATTCAGACTCACTCAGCAAATCCAGACCCGTTACAAGCTCTAATAGCTGCTGAATGTCTCCTTCCTATCAAATAAAATGTGAAGCCCGATTGTACCTGAGGAGATAGGCAGGTGTTTCATTTTGTCTCAAAGCTACTTCTAAAATCGTTCTTTAGCAAATTTAAATTATTTTCCTTGGACTCCTTTGTCTAGAAGTTGTGACCTAAGATAGCTCATGATTTAAACAACTCAGTAAGGATTTTTCTCTCCACATCTCCATCTGGCTCAGAGTACCACTCTTAGGCAGACACTAAGACTGTGTTTGCAGTGCCTGCACAGCAGTGGTCGATAATAACTATGATGATAATGGGATTCTGGCCAGTATCACATTAGCCAAAGCTGATGGCATAAAATGTGATTATCATTTGCCATTTTTTGTATGGCACATTTTAACACTGCCAGTACAGCTGTCTGTGTTATCACTGGTAAAGTAGAGCATTAAGCACCCTGTTGGCTGCTGTTATCATCCCTCTGTATTTTTGAAACTTACAAAAAGATCTGGCACGTTCACTTTGTCCGATTCATGGTGGTATTTAGGGAAAATATTTCGTCCTGGACAATTTGTACTAGATGGAAAATAAGCCTACCAAATGGCTCCATACAGTGCAGTATAGTGTTCAGCATTTGGTATTATTTATTTGTGAATTAGACTGCCTCTCACATATCGCCCAGCAACTTCAGGTCTTTAATTAGATCGTAATAAGACCCCCTGAATATTCAGCCCCAGTTGATGCAGTAAACGGACACCAATCAGGAAACATCATCAACAATGGTCAAAAATTAGGAAGTGCAAGTTGAATGCAAACTTTGATGCCTTTCACTGTATATCCAGAATCGCTCCATATTAAAATTACATTTTGCTGCATCCACAAACCAAAGAGATGAAAAAGCATCTTATTGCTTAAAAGTGTACAGTGTTTTCACTTTCACAGCTTATTGAGATTTTCCATTTTATTCTTCATGACATCAAAATGGCTAAGTCTGAGAAAATGCTTACATTGAACTTGAAATTGTACTTGTGTGTAAAATTTCCTTGTTTGGCATTTTACATAGTATTCAGCCACTGCAGAGCCCTGACCAGAATGGCGTATGTACAAAGTCTATTAAAGTACCTCTCTTTCCCGAGAAGCCAAAAAAAGGCCTTTTAGTCGAGTGACACACTGTGTTTATTCTGCTTGCTTTCTCTTCTTAAATCATTGCTAAACCAGTGGACATTTAAGACAAGCCTCGGTTTTTGTTTTGAGGAATGGCAACGCACAGAGAAAGGTTTTTGGATTATTGAGGGGATGCTGCCTAAATTGTTTGTCAAGCTAAAGGGTGTTTTGCTGGTTTTCTGTCCATAACATTTCTCTTGTGCTTTCCCAGCAGGAGCTCTGCACCACACTTGGCTGCATGACATTGGACTAGCTGGATTTACACATCTGCAATATCTCCTTCAGGGAGGAAGAGGGTAAAGAGACTTCTGTGTGTTTGGGATCCCAGCAGTAACAAAGACAAGACCATCTGACCAAGGGAGTAACAGGTCATACATGCAGGATATAGATTATCTGATCAACCATCTCCAATGTAACCAAAGCAAATTTACATCTTCAAAGAGGCCATATAATACCGCTGAGATAGACACTCTACATGTTACTACATGTTGTTATCTGTCAGATTGCGCCTCGAAATTCAAGACCATATTTGCCCTAAAGGCCACATCTTGTGTGCAGTTTTATCTTGCCATCTCATTTCAACACTGAGAGCTCTTTAAAAATTGCATGAGAACTGCGACTGCATCCTCAATGTAGCATCTATAAGGCTTTTTTTTTTCCTTGAGAGTTGGAAAAGGAAGAGATGGGCATCCGCCTCGTTTGCATTCAGCACAGGCCGGACGATTCAGAACCTGTCAGGCAAGAGCTGTCTTCCTCTGTGCTGCCTTTGAGATCCTGGGAGAAAGCTGCATGTGAGGAGTTCTGAAGGGGGGTGAACTTCACACTCGCCTAATCTCAGCGCTGGATCTGTCTGTCGTTCAGCGGAAGCACCAGCCTAGTGGACCTGGCACTAATTCAATCACTGATTCTTGATTGGCAGGGGAGTGCAATGTAGCCCTGGGGAAGTGGAAAAAAAGTCCCTTTTGTCCTTAAAGAAAGACAGAGGGGGGAGAAAGCCTGTCTTCCTTTAGACTGAACGAGACCAGGGAGTGCCCCCTGTTGGAGCCAGAACTCTAGAGATCAAATGAGGTGAAGGGAGGAGCAAGTTTTCAACAGCTGCCAGAGTATTAAAAAACTATACTACTGTACCCTCTAAATATAACTGCAGGATTTATACATACGTCTTCGGGACATGCAGCTGAATGTTGATCTATTCTCTATTTATATATGAACAGCTGAAGAGCACAGTGTTTAAACATTAGAAATTGCACATGTTTATTTTACATGGGGCAATTGAAAAAACCTTGGCCTAAGGTAGAAGGAAAACCTAGCACATGTATTTTTTCAATGTAGTCTCCTCCCACATTTATACACTTCCAGTGGTCACGGAACATATACATCCCTTCGTTTTCAATGTCGGACCTTTTAGAAAAAGGTGAAAATGTCATTCTCAAAATGGCAACCTATTCTTCTTGGAAAAAAGTATCAGTATGAGGGTGCCAGATTGAGTAGGATGAGTGTTTAAATATAAATTCCTGAATGGCAGCCATTGCTACTGTGGACGTGCATGCTGGAGGAGCCCTTGTTTATATGCAACATATTTTGGTCACTGTTTGTGGGACTCTTGTGGGACTCACTGTACGTGACACAAGCTTCGGACTGATGTTTCCTTGCTACGACCAGATAATGTAGGAAAAGCAAAGAATAATTTTTCTGATATGAGCACTCTAAACGTTCTGCGATTTTGCTGATAGAAAATTTAGACATCGCTTTTATCACCAACTGTGAACAACAAGAACCAGCCCTCTAAATACCTACAGACACGTAATGAAGGCAAATGGTTATCTCTTGCTATGCTATTAAATTTGAAAGACACTTCTCCCGAGTGTGACAATATTATGAGAGGAATAACTCCATCTGTATG
>OMNW01008642.1:0-24022 GCA_900303245.1 Selene dorsalis
TAATAATGTTTAAATAACAACATGATGGCGCCATCTGAGCGGGAACCATTCACAGAGATGATTTAGGTTGTGACTGTAGCTGATTCAAACTATAAGGTCAGGCCAAAGGTCAACATAACGATAAGAGTGTGCATTAAAAAAAAAAATGCTGTGAAAAATAAAGTTGTACTAGTGCATCATTATCAAGTTCAATCGAACAGTCCTACATATATTTATATATTTTTGTGGATGAAGTTGTACATTTTCATGTCATTCATACTGTCGTGATGAATTGTTCCCATGGAGAGTGACAGAAAGAAGACAGTATGAGGGAGCGTGTGCTGACTGCTTTACCTCCACACAGCTGGGCTATTGTGGAGTGAAGTGCCTGTGAATGTTTAATGTCGAGCGAATCCTAATCTGGATCTGTGCTTGTTGCTCATTATAAATCACATGAAAAGGAAGACAGATGAGTGTAAGGCAAAAAAAAAAGCAGGCAGAATTAATCCCCTTGCCTTCATCCTCCTCGCTCTCCTCTTCAGACTCATCCTCCTCCTCCTCCTCCTCCTCCCCTCCTTCTGGTCTTTTCGCCTCCTCCTCATCACCATCATCATCCTCCTCTGACTCAGACTCTTCCAGCCACTCCTGTGTCTCTGTGGTGAAAGAATTATAAATCCAAATGAAACCTCACACACCTCTCCTCCCATCTCGTCGTCACTCTAACTCCCCAGACACGACAAATTAGTCGCCCTGCTGAGGTGACACTCTTTTGTTTAAAGGTGTCACTTCACTGTCTGACTCACTCGGATCCATTTCAACCAGAGTCTCCCACTGGTCCATCTTGTGGAGGTCCAGACAGTAGAAGTCGTTCAGGGTGAACTGGCGGTCCCCGACCTCAAACATGCCCCCGTACAGGTAAAGTTTGCCCTGACGCACTGTTGCCATGGCACTGGACCTTGGGCAGGGCTCAACCAGGGGAGTAGAGGTCGAACCTGTGGAGATAAGACCTACATGTGAGGATCTCTGAATTTTAAATGATTTTAGTGTTCGTGTGTGTTTGTGTGTAAACTTGCCATCCTCCTCCCCCTCTTCCTCTTCCTCCTCCTCCTCCTCCTCCTCCTCCTGAGCTCCTGGGATCACTTCCTTGATGGTCATCACTGTGCCGTCCTCAGTGACGATCTCCTTGATGACCTCAGTGGGTCCTTGTGGTGCCGCCCCCTCCCCTGCCTCCCCCTCCTCCGCTCCATCCCCCTCCACTCCACCCTTCTTCCCCCTTCTTCGTTTCTTCTTCTCCGTCTTGTTCCCCTGAACGAGAAACAAACAATAAATAACCACAGACAGATGTTGGAGCCGTTTGGCAGCACTTCACATTGTAATGATTTGGTCACGCGCCAGAGACGTCAGGACAAATGTAGGTGAATAGGTATCGTCAAGTGGAAGTGAGGTGGATGGATGGATGGAGCAATTATCAAATGACTGATGCAGCCTGTTCTGCTGAAGCCAAAAGCAAAGAGTTTGTGTTTTTGATAAGATTTAATTGATACAATGTCTGAATCCACGGGCTGGCAGGGTTTCGCACTCAAACAGATTCCACTGGCAAGAAAAAGCGAAACACCGCTCCAACCTCAATGAATCTCATCAGGTTTAGTTTGACAAAGAATTGTAAACTGGAAATAGCAGTGAAAAATATATATTTGACTGTGTTTGATCCAAAGCAGCGGTGCAGAAGCTCCAATGATTCATTCTGCAACTAGTAAGCATAAGAAGACAGACACGGGCAACGAACCATACACAGAAATTAAGATGGATTTGCACAGAGCCACAGCGCTCATGTGCTAAAGACATGATGATGTATGAACTGCTGCCGGTGCGTCACTCATGCCTCTCACCCTTAGCACGCCTGGGAACCAGCGGTTCTTCACCGTGTCGTAGAGATACACGTCGTTGTAGAAGTCGCCCTCCAACGTCTCCTCCTCCTCTTCATCACAGACCCCGCCAAACAACACCGTCCGCCCTGCTGGGCCCACCGCCAGGGAGAAACCAGAGCGCGGAGGCGGCTTGTTACCGGAGGGACTCACCCTGGACCACGACCATTTCTCTGCAGCACGAAGAAACAGACAGGTCACAAAAAAAAACAGGAAGAAGCGAAGCTGAATGATTTCTAAGAATGCTGATCAGTTTCTTCTACCTTGGCCATCTTTCCCATCTCGCTTCAGAAGAAACATGTCAGAGTGGATGGTCCCCTTCTCTACGTCCTTCTTGACCCTCTTAATAAACATACACACAACATACATCACATTACGAAAAGTCAACACAAGGGAGGAACATGCGTAACCACAGCATCAGAGGACACACTCACCACTTTGGAGTATCCCCCATAGATGATGACACCCATGCCGTCCGGTGTGGAGGTCATCTGACAAGCAGAGCGCGGGCAGGGTCCAGAGCCTGATGGAGCGAGGCGAGACCAGGTGAAGGTGTCCAGGGAGAAGGAGTAGACATCGTTGTAATAGATAAAATCCCTGAGGAGGTCAGAGGAGAGAGATGAGTGGAAACCTAGTAAAAAAAAAAAAAAAGTAGAAAACTGGCTGCAGGAAGACGAACCAAAAAGATCTTCAAGCTCCATAAAGCAATTTCACACATGAATGACAAGAGCTTAATAACAACAACACCAGTGTACCACTACACTGCACACAGAATATTTCATCTATCTTCTCATGCAGATCTGCTGCAGTGCTTTATACTGTATCATCTGATGCCAAACGGATGAAACAGACCAGAAACACAAACACGGGTGAGTGCAGTTTTCTCTTAAACTGGTTGCTGCTGTTTTTATTCTTAAAGCTGGAGTAATGTTTTTTTTAGTTGTTTTTTTTTTTAGAGGGGGGGTTACTTTGGGATAGAACTCCAAAACATGCACACCTGACATTTTGTGGCCTTATACAGTTATTTATTTATACACCGGGCAGACACAGAGCAACACAGACATCCATTTAAAGTCAAGTCTTTGTACACTGATGAATTTAAACTGTTGTTGTTTCATAGTCCACTGTGGATTAATCATCTGCAAAAAGCTGGCTGGTGCTGCTGCTGCTGGAGGTGAGGGTGGTGGAGGTAGTGGAGGTAGTGACAGTAAACAAAAAACATTAAAGTCGTGCAACAAAAAACCAAACAACTCACTGAAAGACACTAAAACCCTTTATAACACACTTTATAACTGCAGAGTCAGGTTAGTGTCCAAGATATATGTGTCGCCTCAGACATTTTGGTGCATATCTAAAGTAAAATAAGGGGTCTTAAGCACAGATTAAACTGTAATCATACTTACATACATTGTAATTCTTATATTTTTGTTAGCTTTTTTATGTAAATTGACCTGCAGTTATATGAAAGGTGCATAAAATTAAATCTATTATTATTAGTTCTACTTTAAGACCATGATGGTGTAACCCAACATGTTACCTGCCTACTCACTCACCATTACATAGACCAACTGTCCTTCATTATTATCATTATTAATCAGTGATTATTCTACCTACCTCGTGCTCTCATGGAAACCTCCAAACACCAGCAGCTGTCTCTTGCTGAGGACCATCCTGTGGCCACTGCGACCCGGCGGACCACCAGGTGCCCTGGAGAAACACAACAGTCATTTATAAACACAAAGTCTCTAAATCTGTCAAAGTAAACACCCCAACCTAAACACGTGCAATTCCTTAAGATTTCCTAATACGTTTATTTTTCATACAATATTTAACAATCAATAGTTTAAGTCCATAAATTTGTACATTAAATCCATTGACCATTACTTCCATCTCTCCAGTCTCTCATTTATTGTTACATGTGTTTTTATGTCCCTGTGCTCTCACTTGATATTCTCCCAGGTGTGTGTCGCCAGGTGGAGCACCCAGAGGTCCTTATAGTGGTAGAACTGTTCCCCATTTGGAGAGGCAAACTCTCCCCCGAACACCCAGAGCTGGCCCCCACCCTGGGGAACTACCACCGCCTGAGGGGAGGAGACAGAGGGAGGGAGGGAGGGAGAGAGACAAGGGGGAAGAAGAGGAGTGCATAAACAGAGAGAGATAAGGAGCTCTGATGTCCTCAGATTTAATTGGCTTTCTAGCAACAGGCCATCAGCCATGATGACATTGCTGATATGCTTCAGTTTCCCCAGATCTGTTTACAGCAGACTGCCCCCTTGTGGCTCAAATGGAGACTCACACTGATCAAGTTCACATTCAAAAAGGACTCCCAATCAAAATGTGACCCTCAACTGTGAATCACATGCTCTCAAATAGGTTGAAATGCGGGATTGGATGGCAGCTGGGCTCTGAATAAAAGAGCAATAAACCTCTCAGAGATCTTCAAATGTAAGCTGAAATATTACCAATAGAAACTTGAGGATCCACTTATAACAGACTTACCTGGTGCGAACAGCGTGGGGGAGGAGGGTTGGGGATTTCTGATTTAACCCAGCTGTTTTTCTTGATGTTGTAGAAGAACAAATCGTTGTACAGATAAGTCTGCAAAAGGAGCAGCAAATAGGAAATGTATTCATGAGCATGACAACAAAACTGGGAAAGAAGGAAACAAACACATTAAAGCTCATGAGCTCTACTTCATAGTGCTGGTGTTAAATATAACCCCAAATTCTGTTTAGGGATTGTTTACAGTAAGAATAAAGACTGCTTTTATCTATAAAGGCCGTCGTTATAACTGCTTCATGCCTGAACAGACAGGAAAGTCTGCATTTTAAGTGAAAAGATTTTTATCTCACAAATGTAGAGGAGCATGTATTGTACTGTTTTTACCAACCTTCTTTCCATTGAAGAATTCTCCTCCAAACAGGATGAGTTCATCCTTCTCAGGATGAGCAGAGAAAGACGCATTCAATCTGAAAAGCATGAAGTGAAGTCAGTGACTGAGATAAGTACGAAAAACCATCACATTGACACAGCAGTGTTTCACCTTGGTGATGGAGGTGGACATGATGACTCCAGGACCTGGGTCTTCTTTGCATCCAGAGTTTGAAACTCTGCAATTAGAGCCTCCAAGTCTTCCTGCATACAAAGAAAGAAAGAAAGAAAGAAAGGGGGGCTGATGTAAATTGACAGATGAATCTCACGCTTTTAGCAAACACTGTGGTGAACAGCTAGCTACCAGACGAGCTAACAGTCGTTTTCACAACATTTTACCGGACAACAACAAACGATAAACATCAGCTCACCTTTATAACTTGTAACTAAATCAAATTAGAGACAGTTATGAATAGTTGGTCCATGTTAAGCCCTTTACCTCCTCTCGTTTGGACCTCTTTGAAACCTTCTTCTCCATTTTAGCAGCCGTCTTCTCCGCCCCCTTCACCTTCTTCTCTTTCTTACCTTTCTTGCCCATTTCGGTTGTCAGGTATATTTTTTTGTTTTCACTTATTTACGTGAATTCGGCGCCGCGTGGAAATCCAAACAAACTCGCATGGGCAGTACTTTTACACTGACCGGGGAGGGATTTACTTCCGACAACAAACTCGACGTGAAGAGCAGTGCGGAAGGCAAACAGCGCCCCCTGGAGCCCCGGATGTTGCTCAGCACAGGTTAAAATACTCTAACATCCAGGTTGATAAAGCACGTGGGTCATTTTCTTACTGCAAATGTGACTATCTTAATAATCAATTCTATGTGTATTGTAGGATTTATGGATTACATAAACACACAGTATATGTATCTTTATTTATTCAGTTAATTATATTTCCTTTAGCCGCTGAATTACCAGCGTCACAGCACTGAGCAGCTCCTTCCTGTGAAGGAGAGATATCTTAGGTCCTTCCTTCTTGCTTCCCCCTTGTGGGACAATAAAGGATTATTTTATCTTATCTTATTACAATAATGTTGACTCTTCCTGGAGTGTCCTTAACAGATGCACCACTTCACATACTCAAAATGAGACTCACAAGAAACCACACAAACCCTAAGAAGCACAATAACCAACGCAAAGCTTTATCTCATACATGCAGTAGCCCTGTTCGATGATTTTAACTGAAATAAGAAAATAAAACTTTCCACAATTCAATCCAATGAGTCACAAAGAAAAAAAAGATGAATAAAAATAGATAAGTGGGACGAGATTCTCATGTATTCATTTCCATTTCAAAAACAAACATACTCATAATGTATAAAGAAGTGTCCTCTTTTTCAGTTTGATGCTGTTTGAAGGTGTTGTGCTCGGCTGCATTTTGTCATGTGAGGGGTCTCAATCATTCTGTCTCCCTCATTTATGTAAATGAAATAAATAAATCAAAACACATTTTGTAGTCTAACACAACACCACATGTAAGAACGATTTCAACAAAAAAATCAAGGGACAGATCTTGTCTCAGTTTTATGTGTATATAAGGAAATGAGTTGCCATTAAATCACCTCCAAATAAATGAATGAATAATGTAAAACAACAAAAGTGTAGCAGCAAGTGGTGAGAATAGCGCTGATGTCAGTGGTGATCTTCTGGAGAGGAGGTCTATTGTGTGTATATTACACACACTACACATCCCCATGTGTACTGCATTAGCTGAAGTGTTGAATGTGTTAAAATACACATGTGCATTTATCTTCAGTGTGTGTGGAATGTCACAGAGAGAAACTGACACGGTACTAATGAGAAATTAAGTGTATGGATGCCCTGTACGACATATACACACACACACACAAACACTCAGCCGCAGCAGTGGCTCATCCTGTTTATTATAGTTTTTAAGAGTCATTTCTTTAGTCTTTTTATTTCTAAAGACAAATAGAGCACTTTAAAAATGGATGACAGTACCCATTGTGACCAGAAGAGGGCAGGTGTGTGTTTCTCTGAACCCAGTCATTCACACTGCTTTACAATAAGGCAGCTACTTCCAGCTGACCTTTGTTGCCTGTCTGAGGCGCTTTAATAATTAGAGGATGAGCCAAAATTTAGCACCTGACACTGGAAGAGATAAAAATGTCCCACAAAGCTGACACCTGGATACTGAGCAATAATCCTTGCTTTGTGAGGGGAGGTTGATATTACCCAGAGTTAAAAGGGCCACTCAGATGATTGTACAAGGTGGATGATACATGTTGCTTTAACAATACACGTCATGATGTCTCATCTATGCTTTTACCCCCTTTAAAAAAAGACCATTCTTCTCAGGTTAAATAGGACTGTTGTTCCTTATCTCCATCCTGTGTTATTATTTCATATCTGCTCACAATAATAATTAAAAAAAAAAAAAAAAAAACGGAGGAGACAACATTCAGAAGCGACACGTGAATTCATTAAAGCCAGTTTCTGCTGTAGGTATTAGCACTTTCCAACCATCTGTCAGCAAACTGTGATATTAATTTTCCTTCCCAGCATCTACAAATACTCACAAAAGGTTATACAGGCATGTGCACACATGCTTGTATCAGCTGACCACACACACACACACACAGACACAAACATACACCAATACTGCACATGACTGGTCTGCCCACCACTCACTCCTGACTGCTAACCTTTGTTACTTATGTGAGGCGCCCAGGGTGTGTGTGTGTGTGTGTGTGTGTGTGTTTTAAGTGTGTGTCTGTGTGCATTTGCATGTGAATAATAGTCAGAAGACATTTGGGTGTGTGCTCCTGTGTATGTGTGCTCATTTGCATATGAGTAACAGACACAATTCAATTTTATGTTTAATGTTAATAATGATCTTCCCTGTGTGTGTCACTGTGTGTCTTTATATTTAGCAAAAGATGCAAAGACTGAGAGACATGTATGGGGTGGGAACATTCAGGGTTCATTGTGTTCTCCACCTCAGGGCACCACACAGGACAGTCACGCATTTAATCACAAGTTCCCCTCTTGTGCAGTAAAGTCCTGTTAAACACTTTAATGACATTATTGTTTTAATGTTTAAAAAAAGACAAACACTTCCCAGTTTTTACAAAGTGTATCCATTCTGACAGCGTCATACAGTCCTACTCTCTTACAGAGTGTATGGTGTGCAACAATTCAGTTTGGTCCAGCATTGTTTGGGTATACAGTCCATAGTCGCCATCAACTTATAGGAAATAACTTTCATGGTTTCATTTACTTCTACTGCCACCTAGAAGCTGGACGTTCATTCATTCATTTCAAATATAACAGCCCGCGGCCCCCCCCCATTCATATCGTTAGGGAAATTACCAGTCAACCTAACCTGCGTTTCTCAGGAATGTGGGAGGATATTGGAGTAATTGGAAAGAGTCCATGCAGACACGTGTATGACACGTCAACTCTACACAGGCCCCAGCTCGCAGGTTCAAATCCAGAGCCTTTGTGTTGTGACTAACACAGTACTAACCGCTGCAAGTTTCAGGAGAAATACATTATTTTTGGGTCCTTTTTTGTAACTTGGATAGTTGGTAGCTGCTGCTTACTTTTGTATCCTTCATTCACTTTTCCCGAACAGCCGAAAATTTAAATAAAAATGCCTCAAACCATGAACTCCCACTTCCTGGGAGCCAGACCCACTACCATGTTTTATTGGGGTCATGTGAAGATCCATAAAAAAGAGGCCAACAAGGAATTGCGCATTTGCATTTCCATGGCCGAAAGGCAAAGATCAGATCAGCGGACAGGGCAGCACATGGTGGGTATTTATTCAATTTATTCATGAAGCTTGCGGTGGTAAAGGAAATGTTCAAAATGTCTGACTGTGTCATTTGGTGTGAGCAGGGTAGTGATCGTGATCACCACTTACCAGAGCAGATAGATTTTCATTTTAATACAAGTGAACACGCTGTTTTAGATGGATGCCGTTCAGGGACTGTATCTAAAGGACGTTTAGATAAAGTGGAAGCCTCGACTTGTTGGGACTTGTTGGGACTTGAATTGACACGACTTGACTTGACTTACACTGACCTTATGGGACTTGATGTAACTTGACATGACATGATGAGACCTGATTTATTGTCATGTGAAATGAATTGACTTGATCCGGCTTAAGCCAACTTGACACAAACGGACCTAACGGGTGAACTCAGGTTCAGGAGCAGGGCCACGCCTCAGCCACGTCTCTAATCACCAGTCAAGCCTACATATATATACATGGTCAACTCCTTCTTCCTCCGTTTGCCTCAGATTTCTCGACCCACCCTGCTTCTTCCCTTTATCCAGGCACCTTCTAACCACATCTCCCTCTGATCATCCCCCCTCTCAGTCCCTCCATCCTCCCCTCCTTTCCCCCATCCCATTCTGCATACCCTTCCATGTCTCATTCAGGTACCGCCTGGGGGGCATGTAACTAGCTCTAACTCCGTCGGTCTTCATTTCATCCTCCCAGACCAGCAGCACAGACATCAACCTTCCTTCACCTTCACCTGTCGCATAATATCCATTCATCCATCCTCAACACTTCACATTTCATCCATTAAAATGTTTAAATGGCACATTGCTGTGGCGTGGTCCTTGCTAGTGAACATGATGCTACATGATGCAAAATCATGTATTGACTTGAATTGATATCTTGGATTGTTGTCATGTAGATTTGCATTGACTTTGACTCTGTGTGGCCCAGTTTTACATTTAATGTTTTGTAATTCAACTTAATTCACGAACCATTTAACTGGCCCTGACAACACAGGTACTTGTTCATGCTCAGGTCAGTGAGCCAAAAGGGAACATGGACATCTTCTCTGAACAAATGTTGTTTACTCTAATGAAGACATCAGGACAGATGGCGGCCTCACACCTGTGGCCCTCTGCATGAACACACACACACACACACAAAGGCTCAAATGCTCTTGTGACTCAGCATCATTGCGTCAATACTGGCCTCAGCACTGTGCCTTCTGCCTGTTAGCCCAAGCGTCTGGTCGTGACTGATGCTGGAGGGGGGGGAATAAAGGACACGGGTGATGAGATGAGCACCTGAATAGATAGGAAATTACCCAGGCTGTGATGGTAAAGGCTTTTTAAACAGTTGCTGTTGTTGCTGCTTGCTCACACGTGGACTCGTGAACCCATCATGGAAAACTAATATCATTCTGTTGCTCAGAAACAAAAAGCTATCAATCTAGATACACACATGTCTTATGAAAACCTTGCACAACACAATATCTTTTTATGATTTTGGGCTTCTACCTCATGTGCTACTACTAACCTAATCTCAAATCCAATAAAATTCAATATTATTCCATGTCAACCATCTGTTTCTGCTGTTCTATTAATATATTATGTGTATTTATTATTAGTTTACGAGATTATCATATGAAACGCTCTTTGCTCAAGCTATACAGACACAACAAAAATCAACAATTCATTCTCACCCATCCTCTCTGCTCCAGATTCAGATTCAGATTCAGATTCATAATTTATTGTCCCCAAGGGGAAATCCATTTTCACAGTTTGTTTCAGACGGCACCAACACACATACACCACCACAAATGAATATAAATGAACAGAACATTACCAGGCGACGTACAGAATAAGGCGTGACAGACATGAGGAACGAGGAACAGACCGTGGTGTCGCAGCGAAGCATACGCCAAATTCTTTCACTCACCAATTAATTTAATCTGCCCACACCTAATGACTCATACTGATTCTGCATGACTGATCCACACCTCCTCATCTCTCATGGTTTCTTTACTTTCTTCTCTCCAGTGGTTTTTATTTCTACTCAAACTTCTTTGTCCTCCTTTGGCCTCCCTATCCCTGCTCTGCCTCTGTGTGTGTGTGTGTGTGTGTTTATACATGCAAGGGAAAATCAGAGCTCACACCTGTTGGTGTTCCCTGTAGTGTGGACACAGACTGTTTGCTCTTCTGTAGCTGCTGCTCTATCTGGTTTCCTCTCACCCAGAGTTTATCAGCAGCAGCAGCAGTGGCGTGTGGGAAACATAAGAAATATACACAAAGTGATCTGATCTATTCTGCGCTGATAAAGATAGCAAACTGATAAAGAAAGTGAACATGTGACTCACTGAATAAGATGTTTCCATCAACAGAGTCAGAAATGATAATTTCCTCTGTCAGTACTGACAGATCATGGAGGATTCATCAGCCTCTTTGAGTCCTTTAGTAAATCAAACGTGTTCACAGAGCTTCTATTTGCAGATGTTAGCTCAGATGGTCTCCAGGCAGGAGAAGGTATTTGATTAAATCTACTCTTGAGTCAATGGTCTTGGAGCATGTGCTAATGTGGCATTGCAGCCCTGAGGCTTCACTCTGTATGACAAGAAATGACTTCACAGTGCGCCACCACAGCGCAGCTCATTCACTCCGTGCTCTGCCTGTGGAAGCTGAACTTAGTCAAACAAGTCATTTTGTTTGGACAATTTGGAAATACAAAAACACCAGAACCATGTAACCATGACCTATTTTACTTCATTTAACCCTACCATACCTTCACTTTACCAATACCTAATTTTTACCTTACTTTAATTTACTTGATTTTAAAAAAATCTAAAAAAAACTAACCTAAACTAAACTAACCTAACCTATATCTTACCTTACCTAAACATCTCCCTGCATTAGTGTGTTCATGCTACTCCACATTTTTGTCGTGATTTAGTATTTCCAATAACTAGGTCCTGTCCTTACTAGGAGAAGAATTGCTCTTTAGTCAGATCATTGTTAGAAAGACTTACTGACTTGTTTTAACCAATCAAAGAGGCAACAGGGGTCTGGGAGAGAAATACAAAGAAATGCACAGTTCAACAAAAGATGGTTCACCTTTGGTCTGCAATTTATTTCCAATAGTGACTTTAGCTGGCCAGTGTTATCAGGAGGCCAGGGGTCAAAGATACAACACCCCCCCCCACACACACACACATTCCTGCTTTAACAGTCTTATGAGTCAGCTGGTTCTTTGTCCTCAGACGTGACAGGTAGGGACCGTTAGGGTCACCTGAGGCCTCCTTGTGAAATGTTGCAGCAACCTGATGCAGCCTCCGATATGGGGCAGTTTCCTAAAACACTCTTTCATGGTAGCATTGCGGCTGTTATGTATGTTTGAGGTCCATTCACAAAATGCAGACTTCCTGTAACTTTCCTGACAAGGTAAGTGTGGAGCACAATCAAATCAAACTAATCATGTGATGATCTGTAAATGCCATTACATTTGCCATCATCCTTTAAGTAAACACGGCTAATCATCAAACATTTGATAAATTATACGTGCAGCAGTTGTAGTGAAACATGGGTGTTTTTGTAGAGTGATGGACACCTGATGAATCCAAGTCCAGTGTTTACTCTCCATGTAGCTCTGTTTTGGTCTCCACCACCTGTGATGACACGTCTAGCTCTAAAGCTGCTAAATTCTTCGCTGTGGTGTTTAATTATTAATTTTGTTTGTCTGTTGTTTGGCATGAAGTCTGCTGATGCTGTGATCAGTACTGATGGGACTGATGTTAGAAAACCAAAACAATGAGGTGAAAGACCCTCAAACGCTCCACAGAGATGAGGGGAAGTTCAGGCTGCTGTTACAGACATGACGATATCAACCATGTAAACCCAAATGAAAGTCGTAGAACCTGCATCAGGTCTTGTAAGCCCTTTACTTTTACCTTTACCATGAGACTGTAAAACTGACATCGGATCAGTCTTCCACGTCCCCCCTGCTGCTCTGAATGCTCTGAATACTTGAGAGGATTAGTTTGTTTGGGTCTATGAACATGTATCAGCCGGGTGTAACGTTATGAGCCACCTTGCCAGGACCTTTTTTAATCTTCCACAACAGTTTACTGCCAGGCAGTTCAGATTCACGTGGTTTTTCTCATCACCAACAAAAAAACTGCGTCAATGTAGGAAACCAATACAACCTTTATTGCTTGATGATTGTAGTGAAAGCACATCCAAAGGGAAGTCGGTGTTTGTGAATGTCGTTACTGTAGGTTATATCTAAGAGATATTCTGAGAGAAACACAGTTTTGTTTCATTTTGATGTCTTTATTTTCATTCTCCAGAATAAAAATAAGAAATACAAAATCATACAAATATAGAGGAAAACGATTAAAGTAGCAGCAGCACAATGGTCGATTGTTACTTTATTCACAGGCTTTTGTCATTCTTTTAGTGTAGCTCAGTACACGTACTCCCCTCAGAAAACATAAAATACCATATCAGCTAAAAACAGTATTATTCCAACCAGTTAAACTGCATCTGAATGACTCGATATGAAAGGAGGAGCCAATATGACACGACTTTTCCAGCAGTTTTTAGAAGCCACGGTTCATCGATTTCTGCAGTGAAACAATGACCAGGCCTGCAGAAAAAGTCAACACTGTCAACACAATAAACACACGGCATTTCAGAGGTTTTTTTTTTAATTTTTTTGCACTCCACATCTATTCCTGCAAACCTGGGCCTTCAAATGGGAACACAAGTCGGCAGAGCCGGTCCTGGCTAGTTTAACGCCCTGGGCGAACCAACCCTCGGCGCCCCCCTCCCCCATCCTGACACACACAACCTGTAGCCTACATGGCTCTCAGCACGTTGTCGTGAGAATAGGACGCCCCAGTGCCCACTCCTCTAACTTGACATGGAAAAAATGATGGATGATCAAGAAAACCATCGCCGAGTTTTTTTTTGTGCGCCCTCACGTAGATTGCGCCCTGGGCATTCGCCCACATTGCCCATAGCAAATACTGGCCCTGCAAGTCGGTTACAGGACTTCATGGCCGCCTGCAAATCTGTGATGGACACAGAAGAGCAGGTGAAAGACAAAGAAACACACTGTTTACAACATAGGGAGGCACAAATCTGACTAATCCTTTGCTTCCTCTCCCTCTACTTCACCCTGACAGATTAGAAAAAATATTGTTATTCGGACCATTGTCTGTCCCGGTACATTGCACGCTATGAGGCAGTTCAACAGAGGTGCAAAGGCAGCAGAGGTAACACACTTGTACATTCACAAAAAGCAGATTATCATTGTAGGCTAATGCATAAAAAATGAAATATTTTTTCACTGAATCCAAAATTCTTAATCCCATAATTGCAATATATCCTCCGAAACATTTCAACAACTAGCTACCAAATGGATTAGCACAAACTTTGCTACGGATACTCATGTTCCCCTCTGGATGAGTTTCTGTCACTTTGCTAATCCTCTGACTGTTGATCTAGCGCCACCAACAGGTCAAATGTTCACTTCCTGCCATCATCCTTTGCTGTACTTTATAAATCCCAGCATGCTAAAATGCTGATTGTGACAAAGATAAATATTTAACCTGCCAAACACAAACATGTTGGTATTGACAGTATGACCATGTTAGCATGTTAGCATCCTGACGTTAGCACGTAGCTCCTTGGCAGTACGGTTGTTTCTGTGTAGCAGGAACATGGCTGTTGAGTCCATATTATAATGAGATAAGTTGTTACATTATAGTCAGGAAACAAATAAAGCACAAGTTCAGCTCCAAGGGTCTGAAGCCGTTTAAGTGTAGTAATGTTACAGGTTTTCCAGAAGGCGGGTCCACCTATAGCACATGTCAATGTCAAACAAGATGTCCACTTTTCAAGGTGACTGTGTTATTCTAGTAGTTGATGATTAAGTGCTATTTATTATTTTTTGGAACAGGCCAGTTTTACAGACTTAAGATGGTCTGATATAAAAATGCTGTAGTTCAGTGTAAGCTATAAGTTCACTTTGTTGCTTTTTTTCATAGCATACATGTGTGCCTGATCCAGGTGTGGAAGTGGCGATCATAATGCATATGGTGGGCCAGATCTGGGCCATATAACCATGGGCATACATGGCCAGAAGAGTTTACTTGCCCCAAGTGTTGGCTGGGTTTATTTTTGCTATCTAGGAGATTGATTTGATATGTATGTCCATTTCTACACAGTTGATGCTCCTTGTTCAAACCTGTATTAGTTACTCTGGCCAATGGGGAGCAATGCAACAAGCTGTAAAGAACTAGAATAAAAAAATGCGTAATTAGGAGATGTATAAAGCTGCCTTTGGTTGTGTTTTAGTTCTTAAAGGGAATATCAGTCTTGTTTTGGGATGAACTTCCTGATAAGTATTTCAATTTCATCACAGGAGAAGTAGAAAGAAGTCAAGAGTTAGTTTTGCGACTGAATCAGTCAAATATTTGGATTTAATTTAGGATTCAAGATTCATAAAAAATCTCAATAGTTTATTTGGTGTGTTCATGTCATGATGTTATGATGATAATTGGACTTGAATATGAAATAAATTAAATTATTTTAAAAAAGAAAAAAGATAATGTACAAAATAAACATGACAAACCTGAAATCAAAACATAACAGAACGCAAGAATGGAAAAAAAACTCAAGATTTATTTGTAAAGAACTTTCCACAAAAAATATCCTGTAAACAAATTAGAGGAACTAAACAAGAAACAACAAAGTTTCCTAAAAATAAATAAATAAACTTTCTACAATCCTATTTTAGGTTAGTTTCCCCATCTGCTCTGAGCGATGGCTGGAGTGTTAGAAAGGTTCTACCTCTAAAACATACACTTTGACCTCTCCTGCATCCTGTCTCCATGGCAACAGCTCTACTGCCTCTGTTACAGGGGGTCACCACCGTGTCTATGGACGCCACGCTGCCACGGTCATGTACTTCGAGTCCATTGCAGGGGGAGGGTTGACGTTAATAATACAGCACTAACTTAAGAGCTGTCACTGTGTGTGAAATAAAATGAAAATAAAAAATAAAAATAAAAACATGAGGATGAAAAATAAAAACTTAAAGTTCATCTTGCGATCTGAAAAAACGACAACAGAATGAAAAAAAAAAAAACAAAGACAAATCTCCTCCGTCCTTTCCCACCATAGACTGAGGCATCTGGTCGTCTCTCTGATCATTTTATCCTCATTGACCTTTCACCCCCAACTGCCTCCGCCCACTTTAAGGACCCACCCCCTTCCCCAAACACACACACACACACACACACATACACTTTAAAATGTATAAAACAGATTGTAAGAGAATGTAACAGAAAAAAATGTTAAACAGTGAAACGTTTACATGTAAATCTCACAACTACCGGTTAGTTTGTAAGTTTGAGTTCATCTGTGCGTCCAAGAAGATAACATAACTACCCAAAAAAACACACTCATTCATATATCCACACACACACACACACACACACACTTGTCCACAACGCAAAAAACGGGCATCAGATCCTAACCTGACACTGCATGTGTTACAGTTAATGGCTTTATTATAGTATGTTGTCTGAAACGCTGAGTGATGGAGTGTTAATGGTGTCAACATATTGACCCCAAAACTGAGAATGAGATCACTGACCTAAAAACACACAACTCTGACCCTCTGCTCAGTGACGGTCGTTTAACTACTTCCACACATGGGTACATACATGCATCTCTATCAAGCTGACCTGACAGCGATTTAGCAACAACAACAACAAAAAAAAAAATGCAATGCTGAGTCAAACTGCAATACCCAGATAATCCATTGAGGTGACATCAGTTGGTTGCACATGGTGTGTGCTCATGTTTACCACAGCGGCCCAGTCTGTAAGGCTTTAGAGATACAGAAGTAATGCACAGAGTCTCTGAAAACAAAAACTTCTTTTCTGTGGAGATCAAATGTTTGAGGTGAGCATCAGTGGGCACTGCAGAGATCTAGTAACCACATGAAGTTAAATGAGGTCGGTATTGACAGAGGAATGGTCAAAACTGAATCAGCAGAGGCTCCAAATAAATCACTGGATTCCTATGTTTCTCATTATAGTGTCTTTTCTTGACTTGGTAAAAGCCCACATTGCCGATTTGTAAAGCAAACTCTCTGCTGAGGTAATGCTGGTGACATCACTATGACGCCATCAGGGTCCTCCATAGTCCAGAGAAGACAAAACAACTGATTTGTGAAAACTAGTGGAACCGATCGGTCTTTCTACAGGTAGCTGCAGCGCATGGTTACCACGCAGAGCAAAAACAAAACACAACAGACGTCTCTTAACAGACCAGAATCATCATCATCATTAAGCTTCACTCTCTTCCTACAGCAGCTTAGACAACGTTACAAAAGAAAAAGAAAAATACAAAATGAGAGTAGGGCTAAAAGTCAACCACACACTGAATGGTCAGAGGCTTCACAGTGGCTGATGAAGCCACACTAAGACACTACATCAGTCTGGAGTCTAGGACGGTGAGTGACAACACAGACGACACAAAACCTTTAAAAGTGCCAGAGAAACGTGATGACTGCAGAACCAAACGTCTCGGAGGAAAAACTGAGAACAAACGATCAACTTCCACTGGAAAGCAAGAAAATTAATATCTGACCCTTTAGAAAAAGCTCCTAGTTTCTTAATTTAGACTTGCGCGCAGCTGTTTGCAGCTGGACATCATCACCAGCAACAGCTGCCGTCAAGGCCGACAGTTCTTCACATGCCACATAAGGCACAACTTGTTATTTGCAACAGGTTTCTAATGAAGGGGGATGTTTCAGAGGAAGTTCTTCACAGAAAAATGTGACTAAATTAGTAACTAAAAATAAGTCGTTCTAAACATAATAACCCAAAAATGTCAGCAAACTGAACAACAGAAGACTAAGCGAAGACTGAAGAAGACACAGTAACTTCAAACGCCTGCATGTGTCCGTCTTTTTCAGGTCCTTATCAGCACCCTGCAGACTGGGTGTGTAAGACAGAGAAACAGACAGACAGAGAGAGACAGAGAGAGGAGGTCGAATGGGGAAACAGAGGTCAAGCTTCATCAGCTGTGATGTCAGAAGAGATCACTGT
The DNA here is from genome assembly GCA_900303245.1 of Selene dorsalis. Classification (NCBI taxonomy): domain Eukaryota; kingdom Metazoa; phylum Chordata; class Actinopteri; order Carangiformes; family Carangidae; genus Selene; species Selene dorsalis. Next base: position 17,703 of record OMNW01008642.1, read on the forward strand.
CGGTAGAATCGGATTGGCCACTGGCGGAAATCAAGAGGAAGGGCCATTTAGGACTCCTGGGGGACCACCTCCATCACCTTCTGACAAAAGGCTGTGGTTGAAACTGCAAAACAAACAAACAAACAAACACACACGCAGGCAACGGTCAAACACATAAGGTACGGTGAAATGACAGTTTCCAAAGACTGTGGCCTGAAAAGTGGCGAGCTCTGTGCTGTACTCACAGATGCTGTTCAGCAGCCACTTGGGTTTGTTCTTCCACCAGACGCCCAGAAAGTAGAAGGGCAGTCCGGTAGCGATGATGCCGAAGCCGATGGCGCACTCCTTCGGAGTTTTCCAGATGGAAACGATGATGAGGAAGAAGCAGGCCAGCACGAAGCTCACAGGCAGCAGGAGATTCACCTGCAGGGAAAAGACAAGAGGGGGTTTTAAAACAAGCTCTAAAAGATTCATGACCATGAGACCAGAGACTCGATCTCGCAGGTTGCACCACAGGAAGTGAATCCTGCCGGTTGTCATCAATCAATCTGTCAATTGATTTATCCCTGGACAGTTTTCCTCCAGCCATGTACCTTACAGTCATGTGCAATAATCTGATCATTCATCCTGTAAATGGCATGGAAATATGAATTATGTGTTTGTTGTTTATTAATGACAGGGTGTTTTTGGTGGATGAATATTATTATTTTTACTTTGATTAAGTTTGAATATGTGAAATGGAGCACTGTTAGACAACAGTTTCCCACAGAGGATTAACAAAGTTATTTCTCATCCTGATGCTAACAAAGCACAGCTCTCCTCACTAATAAGATACGTTCAATGTTTTGGGAAAACAGGTTCTTGGCCAGATTCATATGAGAGTCTTAGGCTCGTCCTTGTACATTGATTTGTCTCACTAAATAAATCAGTCTCATTAGTGAAACGTGTCTTAATGCTGCTCTGTCCTCTTCAGAACAAATAAGTAAATAAATCAAGTTTATTTAGACAGGATAAATTGAACAGGGGCTCCGTTTTCACCGGTCACACCTGTGAACCTCACCTTTAACACGGTTTTACCCCACCTGCACTTTGTGAAAGCCCGCCCCCTACTTGGCCTCTGATTGGCTCTAACCCTAAGATCCTTCTTCACTGAATGTGGGTGTTGGGAAATAATAAAACCAGTCATGTCCATACAAGTGTAACTCAGAGACACATAGAGGTCTGATGTTTGGAAATAACCTTCAGTTGGTAAAAGTATGTTTGACATTAGCTGATAAGAGCTCCTCTACCCGTTTACTGTACTTGAACTTCACATGAAGTGCGTAAGTCCAGTCTCCAAATGAATGACAGCAAGAACGCACTGTAACTTTGTACATTTTTTTAAAATTTTTTAAAAACAAAAAAAAAACACTTTTTATTCTGAAAACTGAATATTGAATTTCATACCTAAACAAAAAATAAAAGCATGCAGCCTATTTTGCGTTTTTACAGGAAAACTAGTTTGTTCACATTGGATAAAAATAGAAATTCACATTTGCAGTGAGCAAGTACCATTGTTAACTGGCTTATTCACTGAAACTTGTAAAGATGGACACGAGGTAAAAGGAAACTCCACTTCCCACTAGGAAATAAAACTGTACATTTTTCACTTCTTTTTCAAGCCACGTAAACAAATGGATTTGAAGAGTGCTGATTTATTTTTCTGTTGTTGCTTCTTTGTCGGCATGTGGAGTCAGTGAGTAAAAACATGGACGACACCACTCTGCCATTGTCCTGGAAGATGGAATTGCAGCATGAATGGCAGAAATAAAGTCCCGCCCCTCCCCCTTTTATGTTTTGTTGTCATGTTGCTTCATGTACTCGCAGTGCACTTTTTCCACCGAGCAAGTTTTTCTATTATTCTCCAGATCTACTGGGAAAACATCTTGGAGATCTATCAGTAAAGTTAAGGCGTCTGCATACTTTTGGCCGTGTCAAGTGGACATGAACTGGTTTTAACTATCGGGTTAGTGAAGACATTAATAAGTAAACTTAATTGAGTGATTCTCTGGCAGCTCCACTCTAAATCTGATGAATAGCAGGATTGTGACGGACAAAGAAATAGAGTGGGAGAGGGAGCGAGCAAGATGGAGGTCAGCAGGGAGACAGTGCCACCACTGTCCCACCACACACCACACACACACTCACACACACACACACAGAGCACTGGGCCAATACATCTTTTTTTGCCTAATTCACCTCACTGGCCCACCAGACTCCGCCCCTGTCAAACACACACAGACACACACAGACATACACGGTCGATGCCAGGAGGCGGATGAGTAGAGTCAGGGCGGCCAACCGGCTCTAATAAGAGATACGCATACACAACATGACACGAGAAAACTCACACACACTCACTCACATGCAAAACAAAACCCAACAATGGCACAATGGTCCTCTGTGTGTCTGGGAGTCCTGCAGCAATTTGTTCTAGTCAGAAGACCTTCTCTTGTAACCAGCCCGCCAGCCTCAACACCAGCTGACAAGCATCCGGCCTCTCCTCTGTCTTTTAATCTGCCATCAGCCTCTTTTCATCCGAACTCCACTGAATGGGTCCGAGACAGAGGAAACATTTCCTGCTGCCAAAGATAATCTGATTGGGAGTCACTGGTGACAAAGCCCAAGTGAAAATAAAGAGTTTTTTTTTTTTTTTTTTGATGTGGTGTTGTGTGAGGTAACGTGCAGTTTGGATGAAGCAGGGTGTCTCTCTAAGCAGGAAGTCTTATTCGTTAACTTTTACTTCCTGTGCTCCTGTCCTCACCTTGATGGGCCGCTCCAACTCAGGCTTCTTGTAACGTAGCCACATCATCCCAATAATCGCCAAGGCGATGCAGAGCCAGTTGAAGAAACTGAAGAAGTTAATGACGGAGTAGATGTCCTTGGAGAAGGCGTAGAGAAGCGTCATCAAACACTGGAGACACAAAGAAGAGAGAAGAAATGATTAAACACACACAGCATCAACGGTCAATTATCTTTCTGATTGATCCACAGCTTTACACACACACATCTCAAACAAGTTCATGAGGTGCATCTACTGATTGATAGTGTAACATCCCTGTGATCTTGTGCACCAGTAATTCAAAAATAAAAAGCACATACTGTGAATATAAGTGAGGGCAGTGGGGTGAGCAGGCTGGGGTGGATCATCGACAGCAGGCTCGGCAGGTGACCCTCCCGAGAACCCACAAAGAACAACCTGAGAGGTAGGAAAAAGACCTGGGTGAGTACGAATGTGATGAATGACTCTAATCGATGCAGGGTTTCTGAGTATGTTTTTCATATTTGTTTTATCACATTTGTACTGTAAATGTTACCTGGATGATGTGAACAGAGAACCGTTGACTGATCCGAAGCAGGACAGACCCACGAACACCGGGATGATCCAGGCCATTGGACCCAGGTGGCAGTTTCCAAAATCCTGCAGGATGACACATCAACAGGAGAGTTATTATAATGTTTGGTCAGAGAGCTTTTTAGCCTGCACCATGAGTCCACACAGTTTATTAAAATGAAATATCGTTAATCAATTCCAGCTTATGTAAGTCCGGCCAAGCAGGCGATACAGATGACACAAGAGCAAACACTCACAACGGCGACGGCCTCTGAGTTGAGCATCTGGTCTGGTGACAGTGTGGTGAAATACGCCAAGTTGGTCAGAACGTAAACCGCCGTCACGATGGGCAGAGAGATGATGATGGCTCGGGGAAGGTTTCTGATGAGGACATAGAAAAGGTTACAGAGTCTGAATTTTAACAGTACCTGATGATGTGTGTGTGTAAATCAGTCGTTCATACTCACTTGTAAGGCTCAATCATCTCCTCAGTCACAAAGTTCAAGTAGTTCCTGGAAACAAGAAGGTCGACAATTGGACGCAGTCCAGTCAAGTGGAAAAACAGATGTATTGCATATTGTACTACTACTGCTGCTACTCTGTATTACTGCTCTGTATGAATGTAAAAATATATATGACTACCTGCACTACAGATGCTATACTGGTATGTAGCACCACTGATATATAGAAATAAAAGCAATTGATCACCTGAAGGCAAATTAAAAAAATGATTTCAGTCAACATTAAAGAGATACTGAGCCAAGTAGTAGCCTCGGCCAAAAGTGCAGTTCCTCAAACGGCCACTCGAAGGTGGCTCTAAAAGTGAGTCAATCACTGTAGACTCCCATGTTAAAATTGGCGCCTACTTTATTAAGGTTCACAGTTCTGCGTAATTTAGGGCGTGGCCACTTTGAGTGACAAGTGGATGATCAAATTGTTGCCAAAAACTGGCATACACCTAAGCCTTGGTTCCACACTCATCCCGACTGTTTGCCAAGCTGGTGGCAGCAGACCAGCTCACTCCGAGCTTCACTCACTCTGCTCTTCAGAAACTAATGGGTGACGTTACAGAGGCTATGGCCATCTTTATTTAGAGTCCATTTCATGAACACTGAGAAGTCAGCTGGGTGATAACTAGCCAAATCAGTGGCATCTTGTTGGCCAGACTATAAAGATCCATGTTTATTTCCATCTTTTCACCATGAGGGGATTACCATGAAATTATAGAATAAGATTACTGAGCAGGATTAACATTTTAATTTGTCTGATCCCACATGGGGAAAATCAGATATTGAAAGGGGAGCACAGTGAGTTCAACCTAATCACACAACAAATATGTTTGTGAATTAACTCACCAGCCACCGTAGGCAAACAGACCGCTGTAAAGCGCCAGGCCGATGCTCCCAAACTCATATTTGGATCCCTTGAAGGAATTTTCTGGAAGAAGTCCATCTGTGCCACCTGGAGAGGATGAGGAGAGAAAGGGGGACAGGTTAGACCAAAAAAACAAAAATCCTTCCATCTGTCTTTTTGCTCCGTGGTCCAGTTTACTGGTCTCTCTAAAATAATTGCATATGCCAAGAAGCCATTGGATATTCAGCTTAAACCTGCCTCAGTATGTGGATCAGTGAAGGACTGCAGGGTTTAATGGAGTTAAGAATGGGCTGAGACGGTCAATAAGCAACCCAGACTGAGGCATGACTCTGCGGATCAACATGAGGCATGGGTGGACCACCGGGACGACCAGAGGGGGAGAGAAACAGAAAGAAGGGGTGGTGTTGGTGGGATACCATTTTATTTTGCCATTCTGAGGATTTACAACATTTTTTTCTTCACGGCCCCCTTTTGTCTGACCCCCAGGTTTCTCCCGGTTTGCACCACATTCCTGGTGGACCTGCTCCCAACACACACACAGACACACACACACACACACACATTCTCAGACACAGCGACGGTTGCTAAACCAACAGCCCCGGGCCAGTGTTAGTACAGTGTTGGTTGGAGGGTTAGCCCTAAGCCACTGTGCACTGTGGGAAACACCTGATAACTACGCTGTCTGTCCCCATCTGGATAACAGTGTCCTTCAGACCAGCCCCACAGGGAGACTGTGGAGGATGTAACACAGGTTCATTGTAGCTGCTTCACCTGGTCCATCCCAGTGGTTGAAGCAACTCAGTAGAGAAATGCGTTGACGCCTTAATACTTGACCTCAAGCCACATCTCTCCACTTAAAGTTTTTTTTTTGTTTTTTTACAGAACCATTGTTCACAGACAGGTTTGATCCATCAGTGAACAAGACTTCATTGTTATTCCTGCACTACTTTTCCTCCTTGCTGGTCAGGACACACTGAGCTGTGACCAGCTGATCACATGATAGCAGTGCCAGGCAATGAAGGTGACACACACACACACACACACACACAATAGATAAAATGATGAGGTGGGTGCGGACTTTTAACCGTATTAACTCACACCTCATTGGCTCAGTACAACACCTGTGTGGTCAAACTATACACCTTAAGGACAATGAAGGAGTGGAGCTGGAGCTGAGGGGCAGAGACCACAACAGAGATGTGGTTTCAGGGTAAAACACAGTTTGGACGAAACAGTTTCTACATTTCTGTTTGTGTGTTCCCAAACTTTGGACAGAGAAAAGCTTTAGCTGCCTCCAGTCTTAAAGCTTAGCTCGGCTAATCTCCTCCTGGCTCCAGCTTCATCACCATCACACAGACTTTTAAGACTGTTGTCGTCGCTCCACTCATCTCACTCTCACACTGAAAATGAATAAGTGTGTGAATATGTTATTTTATTTCTGTCTGGTCACTTCTTTAGTCAGGTGTGAAGGTGGTGGCACTGATTCAGCTTACACTCAGTTTAAAGAGCAAGTGTAGCAGGTAAGGGAGAAGAAAGTGTATGTTTGTTGAAAAACAAAAATAAAGCAGGGGGGCATGTACTGTATATTTACAGT
>OMNW01008643.1:3018-23935 GCA_900303245.1 Selene dorsalis
AGTTTCTACTTGTTAGATGTTCCTGGACAATGCACACATTTGTATGCACACGTACACACACATACAGACACGCGCACACACACACACACAAACACAAACATAACATCAAATTCAATTAAGTAGTATTTAAAAGAACAAAACAAAACACTAGGACCCATATGGCCATCCTCAGGCTTATTAGGAGAGTGCATACAGTATACACTTGTATCATACCATTGCTGTGTGATGAGGCTGTGAACCTGTCTGTCAGTTCCAGCCTGAGGAAAACCTGAGAGTCAGACCAGATGTTACACAGGCCTGTCTGTGCCATCTGTTACATACACTCATGCAATGGCTGAGCTGTTCATATAGCTCAGTGAAATATCAGAGCAGGTGGTCTGATGGGAGGTTAGTGCAAAAGAGACGCACCAAATGTAGCTTTGGTGGAGGTAACAGGAAAAGGATAAAAAGGGCAGATAAAAAGGTGAAATATTTGAAGGGAGTGGAAGAAGGGGAAATGTGAAAATTCACCATGATATATGATATTCATATGATATATTCAGCATGAGAGTATGAAGTTGGGTAGCAGGTGGGTGTATCTGTGCGCAAAGGACCCATATGGACCATCTACCTCACATGCTGTCATCTCCATAATAACTCCACACAGCAGGAGCTCCAATAGAATAACATGGGCTTTGTCAGACTGAATTTAATTTACAGCATTTACTGCTAGATCCTGTGGACATGACCTGAAATTTATCCTGTTCATTACTGAGCAGTTATTTTTGGTCAGATATAGTTTGTAGACTGAGTGCTGCAGCCCAGACAAAACCACCACAGGATGTATTATGAAATAAATGTGACACCTAGCAGCAAATGACTGAGTCTTATATAAGGAAATTACAGAGAGATTAGAGGGGGAAGGAGAGTGGGAGTAGGAGAAAGCATGAGAGAGAGAATGGATTTGTTTAGTGGTAGTAATTCCAGGCCACTACCATTGGCAACTGAAAGAGTGTGCCTTTGACCTCTGCTTGAATACATATAACCTTTGACAGACCGGGGATAATACAGAATAAAAGCACTCAGCAGCCCAGAAATGAGCACTGCCACTACCTCTGCACAAACACACACACAGAAAAATCTAGGTCCCAAAATAAAAACTGCTGTGCTGTGGCCACAAAATCATACATTCACTTATATGCCTCTTGTTTGTCTGATCTGGGCCCTTTAAAGTGGCTGAGCAGCTGTCTGCGACAGGGGAGAACCCAGTGGAAAGACTGAAATCATTGGACTCAGCAGCCAGCAGTGAGGACTGCAGAAGGGAAAAAATACACACTCAGTGGCTGGAAGGTCTGTGCAGAACTGACACCATTTTAGAAATGTCTGTAAATGTCCAGCAGGAAACAACTGTTTATTAAGTTTACTAAAAATGGTGCTGTCTGTAACTTGATTTATTGATTAATAATAATAGACACATTTTTTTTTCCTTTCACTACCATTTAGAAGTTTACCAAGCACAAGCATTTCTAAGGCCACGAGTTATTGGCTCCTATCCAAGAGTCTGAAATCCTCATCTCCTTGGTGCTCTAAAATCAACCCAGCTAATTAAACTCTGGCACCTTTCCTTCTAGACTTTCTGTCCTGAGGGCACAGAGAAGGAAAAAAACACAGATAAGACAGACAAAGAATAAGAGGACGTCAAACTGTGCTTCATACTTGGCTTGGCGTTGATGACCACTTTCTCCCCTGAATGGGGTGCTGGGAAGCGGCTGTTGTCAGCCATGTCCTCACTGGATCCAAACTCAAGCACTTCCACAAAGCTCAGAGGCACACTCCACTTGAGAAGAAACTTCTGGTCCAGTGGAGCATTTCCACTCCCGCTCCCACTGCCATCCTGACATCTGGCCAGAGCAGAGAGAGGTGACAGTTATGTGACACAGTGACAGGGCATCATGGTGGTAACACTGTCCATGTCTCATGCACTGTGTGAGGAAGGCAAATGTGTGAAGAAAATGCTGAGGGTAGGAAAAGATAACAGTTAACATCACATGGATGTCATGTGTGACAGACATGAGGAGATAAATGTCACTCATCTGGAAAACCAAAATTTTTGTACAAGTCATTGCACATTTCCCAGAGGCAGTATGTGGTGACCAGAATGTTACAATTACAGGATCGAAGCTGACATGCTCAGGACCGGGGCTCTCCATGACTCTTCATTAAATACCAATCCACAGTGGGTTCATGTGTGTCCAAACCCAGAGATTCAGTGTGGTTTTAAGTCATCCCAGAGACAACAGTCACTTACAAATGCTTCCTATTTTCCTCTGGCTTATTTCAATTGGAGATCTTTTTACTGAAATCCAAGACACATTAAATATTCCAGCACATTAGACAAAGTGATCTATGACCACAGCTAAAATAAACATGGAGCAATTAGTCCCTAAAATTACATAATGATTTAGAGATAATAGAATTTTTCACCCAAACACAGGACAAGTGCAATTTAGAGGAGAGATTAAGAGCAGGTCTGGTTTGTGATCGCTCTTACCGGATGTTGGGCGTGGCACACATGAGCACGTCATTTAACAGGAAGAGGCGGCGCTCCTTGGTTTTGATGATTTCACCACGGTCGTTGTAGACCGTCTCCACCATGTCATCTGAGCGAATCAGGTAGCGGCTACCGTTGCTCAGGAGCTGAGGGATGGAGTTTATGAGTCCAAGTGATACAAAAAACAGTCAAGCGGGAGTTCGGACCTTTATAAAGTTATTGTTTAAAGGAGTCATCACCTGAAAATCGCATTTTTGTATGTATATTGGTGTTGGACCTCAGTTGAAACTTGAATGAAAATCTGGAGTTTGAATGTGGCTGAGTCTTTTCCTGTGGGCTCTTTGTTCAAACCAGAGTAGCCCACAAGGATGCGCACCCCAAAACGGGAGATTCTGATTCTGTTCCTGTGATGTCGTCACCACAGGAGGCTATCTGCATAAGCCCACCTCTACATCCCCAACTTCCCCAATTGGCTCCGTCTTCGCTCTGTTCTGACTCCGTTGCGAACGCCGGAGCGTCCGCTGAATTTAAAAATAAAACACGACAAACTTTCCAATCATAAATCATCTCTTTGTCAACGTTAGTTTCAGCCGCTGGCGCAAGCAACAAGTCATCAATCAGCCAGAAGGACCTAAAATTTGCAGGATGTCATGGATGAAAAAATATTAATCATGGAGGTGGAAAACCACAATATATAAGGGATAACGTATTATTATATGCAATTTCATAAGCCGCAGCCCGGTCAGGTTCTTCATTCAATGTGTGCGCCGTGACGAAGGGACTGTTGTTGTTTTGGTCTGTCTGTCAGTGCCTGCATGTGCTGGGCCAGCCCCCATGCCAGCTCCGTCCTTCCTGCGGCCAATCAACGCGCGCCTCATTAGCATTATTACAATGAACATCCGGACCAGTCAAAATCTCGCATGAAAAAGAGTCAGAACAAGCTCTATGTTTGATTTTTTTTCGAATAAATTTTAAGAATTGATTTAAAGACAATTTAAGGGAGACTGGACACGTGAAAAGACCAGGTGACGACTCCTTTAAGTACCTCACTAACAGAGATCAACAATTCTCACATATCAGTATTAACTTACACCAGAAAACAAATCCTTAGATAAGATCTTAAAATTAAACACTGTTGCATGTTTATTTTTTTCAACTCTGGATATCAAGAGGAGATTTAATCTGTTTCATCTTGATCTTTTATCCCCCATGTTTCCTGTCACTCTCTACCGTGAAACCACCCATTTCGGATAACAGCATATAATTCATGGCCATCAACAGTGACTCTGAACAATTAAAGGCCATGAAGAACAAAACTCCTCTGCCCTATGTGGGGTATCCTGTAAACACATGCTTCTGCACAGATGCCAGAGAGGGTGGCTGCAGATAGACAAATAATTATACCTTGGGGGAAAGCTGGTGTTTTGTGCACATGTTGGGCTGAGCCATTTGCTAAAAATATGGTATTCAGTCAGGAGAATAGTTTGCAGAATATGTGAAGCTCAAGTGCCTGATGGTCGCCCACACTGGGACAGAGGGAAATGCCACAGCATATGCTAAAAGAATCAAGCATCAGCCAAAAGATTTGCACGCTGACTGAGCAACGAGTGCATCATCAGCTCTGACCGCAGTCTTCACCAGAATGTAACAAATAATTATATATAAATTAAAACAATAAAAACTCATGTATCAAGAACAAAGATGGTGTCATACAATCATCACAACTGATGTACACTGGGGCACACAGGAGGTATGGGCAGACCTTGTTAAGGTAGCGTTCGTTCATGGCCTTCGCGATGTGACGGATCTCACAGCGCTGGTCAGCTTCCCTCTTCTTCTCATTGAGCTTTTCTGCCAGTGTTTCCAGTTCAGTCAGGGCCATCTGCAGTGGCAGGCGGTCTGCATGACCCACTGGTGTGTTCTTCAGCATGTCCTGATGAGTAGCCACATAGAGGACGCACATTAGTCAGTTGTGAGTTAGTTACTCAGACTTGAGCACCAGAGCTTTTCATCAGTGGCAGTATTGGAATAAAAAAACTGCACCTATAACTCCTTAAGCCCACACAATCATCTCTAATAGTATTTATCTAGCCCAGGCACACTCTATTTTTCTATATTTTTATAACTCACATCCTACTGACAGACGCAGTGTCCCATATTATGTGTGATATTTTCCGCAAGAGACACAAGCAAAATAAACATGCCAGTGAAAATGAAAGGAGAGTTTAGAGAGATCTAAGGCAACCATTTCCCCTCAGAGTATTTCTCTTGTCTTCCCTTGAGGCAAGTACCTTGAAAAACAAACCAAAAAAAATAAAAACACACTTGTGTGGTTAGCTCTCCCTCTGGTGGTGAATGTAGATACTACACTGTATGATTAAAAACACCATAAGGAGATTCAAATAAAAGGCCATTGTACCTGAAGGAGCAGGATGAACTGTGGGAACCTCTGGATAGGTTTCATCATCAGGCCGTACAAAGTCATCCTGTCAGTGTTGGTCTCCTGACGATGCTGCAGATGAGAAGGTGGGTTAAATAGAGGACCAGTAAAAGTATGCACTCTTGGGATTCTTTCTTCAGTGTTTTATAATACATATTCATTAAAGAGTTCTGGCTATCATGTATTTAGTGTGACTAGCTGTCATTACTAGCAGCAGCCAGATAAACAGCAACAATTTTCCTCAATGATTGGTTAAAATAAATTATTTTTAAGGCCCTACTGAAAGATGTACAAGAATGAAAGAGGCAAACTGCAAATGTTCTTTTTCCTGAAAAAGCAAAAAACAGATTAATCAATTTGCAAGAAGATTCTACACTGACACTGTTTTCAGAAACTTTGCATTTGTGCATTTGTGTCAAACCTTGAGGAAGTCCAAGAAGCCAGGTTTGGATGCACACGTCTTCCTCACTACAGCCATTGCATTGCTGAAGTTGTTCACATACTCACTGTAGGCGTCCAGCACCATAGACTTTGAGAACTGTTGAGAAACACACATACAGCAGTATGTTTTACTGAAGATTGTGGCATCAAATCAGAAAAACCTTGTATGTGTTACAATATTATCTGCATATAACCTTCAACAATATCATTAATCCGTCTTCAAACGTCCTTGATCTTTTTTTTTTTTTGTATTTGCCATTTTTTGCAACTAGTGGCAATAAAGTAGAATTAAATCATCCCTTTTATGCCCACCGCGTTGGACTGCTGCCCTTTATTCTGGCATTACCAGGCAAAATGTCCACAAACAACAACTGACACAAAACACAGCTACCACCAGGGTTTTTTTTAAAAAGTGACCATACCAATTCTTGCTGTGCTTTACCTGTGACTTTAACAGTTTGCTGCTTGTTTTTACAGGTTCTATGGTCAGACAGAGAGAACCAACACAGGCAAAAAAGGGCACCTCATGTTTTTGTTCAGTTGTGATTTTTTTTAAAATATTTTTTATAGATGGATTAGAGTGTGTATTAACAGTAAAGGAAGAAAACACTTTAAATATTGATTAAACAGTTTAAAATTAATTAGATTGTAACTATTACTTTACCCTTTTGTATATGCGCACAAAGTCACAGGGAATATTCTACACCCAAAATAAACTTTTACTGTGTGAGTGCTGTTTTATGATGGGATGACAACTGTGAGGTGAAAGAGGGCAGTGAACAGACTTCAAATGGGTCTCAGATGGGTCTCACTGCTCCTCTCTTGTCATGCCAGGGGTCAGTTTTCATACAAAAACAAGGAAGTGAAATGAGACGCAGGACTGTGGGACGCGAGGTCTTTGTTTGTTTTGAAGATCCTCGCCAATGAGTGGCTGGCTTGGCAGCCAAAGACAAGAGGTGGGTGGAGTACACTTGGTACTTTAAGAGAAAAGAGTGCAGCTCTCTTTGTCTGCATAAGAGCGACTGTCTTGACAAGAAGTGAGAGGGTCAAACAGGGAGGAGTCTAGCTGTGCTGCATGAAATCATCATAAAAGCCATGAATGTCAAACTGGTTTAAAAACAGCAGGGCTCAGGGAACTCAGGGGTACCAGAGTTTATGGGTGCTATTCACTGCTAATATATTTGTGGAGTTCTTTTAAAGAGGCTTTAAAATTACAACCCCGTCTTACCGATGCCACAAAGACATCCCCGATCATCTCCAGGCTGTCCCATTCAGCCACACGGCTCGCCAGGGCGATCTGGAACAGGAAGTGGCACTGCAGGATCTCACGCACACGATAGAAAGTCATCTTCAGTTTCCTGTCGCTCAGCAGCCTTGGTTCAATCTGGGACAGGGGCTTCTCATATTGCTGAAAAAGCAGAAAAAGTGAACTGTAATAACAAAACCCTCAAAAGTGGAACTGGCATTTGTTGCAGTGGTGCTTCCGTACCTCAAGTATCCTCTTCAGTGCATCAAGGTAGTTCTTCTCACTCTCCAATATGGATCCCAATATGCATCTTCTCACCAGCTGCAGAGGAGAGATGTTTGGCATTTAGCACAGTTGTCTTTAGCATCAAATTCACACAGCAGAAACTGACATGAACTGGAATAAAGGTTAAAGTGCATGTCATTTACCTGTTGCTGTGAAAGACCCTCTGGTGGTGGACTTAGCACTGGCTCAACATTAAAACAGTCCACCTCAATGAAGAGTTCAGACTCCTCATCATCAAAACAGGCTGACTTCCTCTCTAAAAGATTAGGAAAAGAAAAAAACTACAACTCTAAAATGGCTGCAATGAAGCAAACATGCTGAAGGGACAGAAAAACACTGTCCTGAAAAACCATACTGGCCTCCAGAAAAATACATTAGCACTAAACAGAGCACTAAGAGAAGGTGTATACAGTTTTACTAAAGGATTGGCCTCTTTGTTGCTGTTTATAAAGAAGAACTGTGTTTTTACACTGACATACCTTGACAGAATGACTTAGTTTTGATGAAAGAGCGTCCCTTTTTCACTGCTGCTTTTGTTTTCTCAAGCCCATCCTTGGTCCCCTCCTTAGCTGCCTTCACCAGCTTTTGCATCTTGGAGGAGACAAAATACATTATTATCTATATTACAAAGGTAGCACAAGGTCATTTCATTTTTACACTCAGGAGTTTCAGTCCGAGGGGAAGTTTAGTTGACTGAAGTTAGGTTGACTTTATCTAAACCCATCTAAAGCTACAGGGCTGATCTAAGCAGGACAGAGGCAGTGTTAGAGCAGGGTTGAGGATAACGACAGATCATGTAATACAGGAGAGCAGAGCTGGTCAGAGAATGACAGTAACTGGGACAGCAGCTAAAAGCGATTTGTTTACATACTCATACAATGACTGGGTTACATGATGTGAGAGATATTGTGAATACCACAAATCTTTTTCAGTTTTTTTCCCCCCCAGCTACTTTTTTAAAACACCTTAAATGTATTGCTAAAATTAAAAGTCAATTGCTGGTGTCTCAGTTTACTGAAAATATTCAAAGCTTAACAACCTCCAGTGTGTAAAAAAATAATGAGAAAGATCAATATAGCGGGAGAGGCAGGGAGCAAATGAATTGTATGCAGACCCATCACCAGTACCACCATCACCACAAGTCATTCACATCAGAGCAGTATAAAGGTACCAGGTTAAGTGTCAGATACCCAGAGTGGTTAGCTTGACTGAGAGTAGAGGGTTGGGACTACTTTGCCTAGCACAGGCAGGTGAGGTGAGCCTCAGGCAGTTTACCTTCTGCTCGTGTTTCTGTTTTAGCTGCTGCAGCTCTACCGTTCCCACTGTATTTGCCATTAGATCTTTCATCTTTTTCTCATAGTGTTCTTTCAAGCGAGTCAGATCTTGAGAGAGCTAAACAAAAGCAAAGCAAGCGTTACTGGTTATGGTTTTGGAATGAACTAGAACTTAAAGTTTGATATGTCTAATGCCAGGCTGCTGACAATCCTCCTCCAAATATCTCATGTTGCATTAGAAGTGAACTGAACTGACATTTTCAGAGGGCAATGCCATCCCATAATGTGATGATTTATCTTTTTGGATGACTACTACAATATGACTTTCTGAACATTGCCTTCAGTCACAACATTGACTCTTCTTTTTTTTATTACTGCAGTTGTTTTCGTTGGATTTTGTTCCTCTTTCATTTTGACAAATATGACAATAGTTGCATTCATATGTAAATAAATATTCGTCAACTCAACATATCAAATGTACAAACTGGGTATACAACTATCTGTCCAATTACCGGGGACAGTTTTCACTGTGTATCTACTGTAATTGGCATTTGATGAAATTTCAAAAGATCTTTCTTGCCTGAATGAGTTAATTAATTTCTGAGTGTGGTGCCAAAAACAAAATTCTCAAAACCACAAACCAAAACATTATAGAGTGCAGCCAGCTGACTATAAGCCAGAATGATCTCTCTCAGATCTGCAGAAGCAAATAGACTGTTGAATCCTCTTCAAACACACATGGATTGTACGTCACTGACAACTTGATCTATAAAAAGTTTATCCACAAGTTAAGAACAAGCACAAAAAGAGATTTGTAAACTTAAAAATTTAAATTACATCCTCATAGAAACAAATAAATGACCTCTGGTGTCACAGCCACTGGTAAAGCTGATATGTGGAGGACAGAGGAGACAAATAATCCCCTTTACTACATTCCACAGTTACAAAGTATAAATGAATCCCTGTTTTTTAAACTGCTGTCATCCGCCCACCCACAGATGTACAGTGTACTGACACAGGATCTAGTTTCTGGCCATTATCCAGGCAGAGAAATGGGAGGGTTACACACATGGGTCTTCCTCTGGGGCGGCTTCCCTCTCATGAAGGCGTGGGGCAGGCCATTCTCAGGGCGACCCTCCCCATCACTGGCCTCGTCATAGCTTTCAAACTCGCTAGAGCTCCAGCCGTTGTCGAGGGAGCTGTTGCAACCCCCCTCCTCGCCGAGCTCCACGTCATCATAGATCATTTCATCTGGATCTGCAAGAAAAAAAAAACAGGACAGAGAAGATATGTTCAAATAAAAAGTAAATAGTATGTACTATTGAGCCAAGACAACGCTTTGTATGGTTAGTCTATCAAATCTTAGCAACATACACTTGAATTCACATCATGTACTCCATATGCAGATAAACATGATCACAATATACCACAAAGAAAGAAAGAACAAGGACAGCACTGAAACAAATAAAATACAGTTTGCAAAGCTGATAATGCTCAATTTGTGCTAAGTAGAAATGTGCTGATTTTACATGGTCATTTGCATAAAAGTTCATTATAACATAGCTTGCTCCTGTTTGTTAACAACAACAACAAAAATGAAATTGCTGAAATCATGAGCTTCACAGAGGGTAATATTAATTGAATGGCTACTGATGTGGATTATGAACCAGAACACTCAACATCACTGGAATGTTCATTTTTAATAACATTTTTTCATTCAACAGCCTAAATGAATAATTCAAGTATTCCAGTTTTGACAAGAAAAGCAAGGAAACTGGAAGTGAAAGAAAAGCTTAGTGCCACAGGCAAAGACTAAAGACTGCATTTGTCAAATGAAGGAATGAAAAAGAAATTTCACAAACCTGTATTGGAGTCAGAGTTCTCTCTGGGCACATCATCATAAATCACCTCATCTGGATCTGAGGCACAAAACAAATGAGTTAATGCATGATTCCTTCTATCACATAGCTGGACTGTTCACACAGCAAACAGGACGTAATGTAAAAGGGATCTAAAAGACGGGCACACACAAGGGTCTGCTTCCTCAAAAGAACAGGGAAGGAAGTGTCTGGGAATTCAACTGTGTCAAAAGAAAACCCAGATAATAGCAGAGTGTGTGTGCAGAAGCGAGGCCACACAACTGTGACAACACTAGTATTCTCTCCATGGGAATTATAAATGCATCCATACAAGTTCTACATTAATAATGGATATGGTTCCTTACTTTCCATCCATGCTGTGTTGGCAGGATCCGATGCCCATTTAGCCAAAGCATCCTCTTCTCTAATAGGTGGATACTCTTCACTGAAAACACTTGAAAAACACGGAGACAAACAAAAACTTAGCCGTGAATATCTTCATTGTCATTATTATACCAGAAAATTAAGAAAAAATGATATAATGTTATCTTTTAATGAGGTGACATTCCTCCACGCATTACGACTGACATGAAAGTAGGAGTCCTTTGTAATATTCTGACAAGGATCGATTACTAAAACTGTTTCTGTGAGCGGGGAGTATGTGAGTGTAGGTTTATGTACTACAGATTGCTACAGACGTGCTCTGGCTGCCACACACCTGTCAGCAGACGTGTTACTTGTCCCAACCACAGTGACTGAAGGAGGAAAAAGAGAAAAAATTACACAAAGAAAACCAAACACTCCATTTGTGTTCTTAAACCCAGTCTCTGCAAAAAGTATATTTTTGCAAAATAAACGTACCATGATAAGCACACTGTTTTTCAAGAAACTCCACAAATCCCCCCAATCTCAGCCTTTAGGAATTTGTCTGCTCAGTGACACCACCAGATGTCACTGTTGGTAACACGTTTCCTGCACTACCTATGATTTAGTCATGTTGATTGTTACTTTACTTAACTTGTCTTCAGCAATTTCACTTGGCACATGCATCTAATGTAAGATTCAGTAACAAGACAAATCTGTTTTTCTAGTAAATCTTCTCAGGAGAAAAGTGGCCTGACTCAGCACATCATTAACAAAAGGACACTGGGATAAAAACCAAAACACTGAACCAGTGTAAATGATTTTGTGCATTATCGCACAAACCCTACATAGTTCTGAACTCTGCAACTGTGACCTTGGTGAGATAATTACAGTGTAATCAGATTCCTCAGCGTGCCAGGCCACAGGCTTGGACACAGCTACTGCAAGATTTTAGGGAAACCGGAAAATCCTTACAGCCAACACAGATCTTTGGGGAGGGCTAAATTTAGTCCCTACTTCCTCGTGGCAAGGCTTTAGGAAAAACAAGAGAAGGCGCAGCAGTGAAGCAGCTCACATATTCTCACTGCCTTATATCTCTAAGTTTGTGTATCAGGACAAAGTTGCTGAAAGGGCAGGATAAACATAAACAGAGCACAATAGACAGATGTTTTATGTGCACAGAACAGTAAGAACTTTCAGGGTGTTTCATGTCGGTGCTAGAGAGCTGAAAGTGGAGAGATGACAGGAACTGAAGGAAGAGAGAGATGGAGAATACCATCACAGTAACCCAGATATCCACAGATTTGATGGTGACCTGGATGTTTTAGAAAAACACTTAGCTATAAATACATTCTCATCATCACTATTTTATGAATCAAAAAGTATTTTCCCCCTGCTGCCCACGCTACTTTACCATCTTCATCCATGGAGAGGTGTCGGATGATGACAGGTGTGGTGTAAGTTGGTGTGATGAGCGGGACACCAGAGGGGGTTGCATAGCCGCAGGGCACTGGAACTGAGTATCCTGAAGTGATTCCAGCAGAGCTACTGTGGTTATCCTGGCCATCTTCCTCTCGTTCCTTTTGCTCCATCGGTGCAGAGACCGAAGAGGAGGGCCCGTGCTGCTGCTCAATCTGCTGCAGTTGGAGAGGAGTGATGTCAATCACAGAGTAGGGGTTCACTTTGTTCTGGGAGGAGGTCCTGGGGACGGCCCGTGGAGTGTGAAGATCATCAGTGGATGGAGCCTGGCCTTCACTGCCTGGTCAGAGGAACAGATACAGTTCATTTAAGGTTACAGTTACAGTTGTAAAGTTATTTATACAGTTACACACAAAGTCAGAGTTAATCACAATGTACAAATGCCATGTGGAAAAAGCTAACTCATAAAGTAATTTACTTGATTATTGATATACTTTCAACAACTATAGACACAGATCCTGGCTTTTTTGAACACCCCAACCACACAATTGATGACAGTGGGAAAGGGTCTTAACCTACAACAATGAGCATATACTGTTTATATTATATACTGCTCTTTTTATGCACTTCAATAGAGTGTGTCTCTCTGCCAGGTGCAAACTGTATGCCAACACAACTGGAAGCAATTCTTTGATTTGCCTGGATTTGCTTGAATTTGGTTTATTTTTAGCTGGTGCTATGTTCATTTATTTTCAATCAGTGGCCTTAATGTTCCATTAATGTGATTTCATTAATCTAGTACTGATGAAACTCTAACTTTTACCCTGTTGTCAAAGATTACAATGAATTGTATATGCGCAGTGGTGAGAGCTTGTATGAATCATGTGTAAATAACACATGCTGCACCACAACTTGTATCATGTGCAACAAACAGATCTGCACAGAAGAGAACTAACCCTTGCCCTGAGTCCGAAAAATACTCGAAAAACATTTTTTCCTATCACAGTCAAAGTGATGATGCTTTTCCAGACTCAATGAGTAAGTGAGTTATAAGCTGAGCGTGAGCCCTGCCTGCTGCTGCTGTCACAACTTTGCATGATAAAATCCAGACAGCCTCCAACACCACGCAGCCAGAGACACAAGGTGTCATGATAGAGACAGACTGCCCCACTTCACAGCCTGATCTGAAGGGGCTGGCATAGGGCCAGATAATGTACACAAAACAAGACAGAAGAATGTGGAGAAGCTCTGACCACGGCCAGAAAACACCACAGGTATTCAAGGACTTATCTGAAGTTAGCAGTGCTTAAATGCAAGTTCAGTGTGGAGGAGTCTCTGCCCCTGGGAAAGGCAAAATGGGCTGAAACACTTACTTCCCTACAGCCAACAATGAATCGTCAACACTTTTGGACTGCAAACCTGTTCTTCCAGGATCTGTCTCTGCCTCATCATTAGGAGGAGGGGGAGGAGGTGGAGGTAAATCTGTCTCTATGTCATCGGTTCCCTCAGCAGCTGGTGTTGCCTTCCCTTCTTCTGTTGCTCCACCAGCTGTGGAAGCTCCACTTGTGGCGACTGTTGCGTTTACTGATGATGGAGCTGTGTCAGATACAGGGATAGGTGCTGGGGGGTCCGGGATGGGAAGATGGGCCTCCGGATGGGTGCCCTGGCTCTGATCCGTGCTGCTGGGGGGTGGAGGAGCTGGAAGTGCAGGGGGTGGGCGGTCAGCTTCAGGGACGTCATCACCACTGTCATCAAAATCAAAGGCTTCCCCCTCATCGTCATCTGCCAAAGGGACGCTGTCAGCCAACACTGGAGAGAGAGACAGGAGAAGCTGAGTGCTGGATAGGAGTCGGGCAGTATGATGATACGTACCAGGGGGGTCGCTATACACCTGTCTGATACTGTGACAGCACTAATATGGCGTAAATTTTTGATTGTATTTGGATATTTATGGAAATGCTCTATGTATACAGGTAATTTATTATTGCCATATAGTTATTTTATCCATAAAAAGCAAGTAAAGGAAAAAAAAAAAGAAAAAATCAAACAACACAGGCACATTATAGAAGATAGTTTGGAAATATCCAAAACTGAAAAATTCCTTGGTAAAACATATGTGAAAGAGCATGAATACAGCAGTACCTAAACACAGCATTGGCTTTCACCAAACGGTGATAAGGGTTTCCCTGAGAAAATAAGACTGTAAGAGAAGATTACATCTGAGCCCATGAGTTACTGTATATTAAGTCAAAGAAACCATCCACAAAGCACTAATGTCTCAACTTCTGAAAAGCTCTAACCTGATAGTCACATAAAGTCTTTATACAAAAAAGAGGACATGGAAATTAGTCCAGAATAATAAGTTACGTAACTCTGGAATGGGTAATCATACCACACAATATGTTTTTAGGCTCTGGCAAAACAAAGTCAAATTGAGGTGGGATTTAGTGTAATAATCTCATTGTTTCTGACAAAGACTACCCCTGAGATCCTTTACAGATACGCTGTGGGTGGCACTTTTAGTCCTTGGGCTGTTAAAGTTACAGGACTGAACCACATGCAGACTTGTAATTAAGGGTGGGGTCTACAACAGCAGTATGTTTTCATACAGAATTTTTTAACATCAAGGATTCAAACAGTGCATCAGCTGCTCTGATTTATAGCAACAACAAAAAAGAAAACTAGAGCAGAGCTACAAGATATAGTTAATGTTCAAAGGCGTCACGTTCACTTCAGAACGCTCACTTGGCAGAAGACAGGAAGGGAACAACAAATGTCTTTCCAGTTTCCACACTGCAATTAGGCCAGCAGGAAAGAGAGCTGTTACTCCCTTCAGTGCATAGTGCAGACTGAGTTTATGCATTTTTTTGTCTGATCTGATGAATAGAGTGGCCCTCAGTCAGGGGATTGCAGTTGTGTCCTGGCACTAACAGATGAATGTGTAAGGACTGTTTATTAGTTTTCATTCAGCGGTGCAGCAACAGGGCAAAAAAAGGGCTTAAATATTCCCAAAAAATTAAATCAGTGCTGTGGAAAACATTGGCTCATCATTTAAACAGGATTCACATATATAAACTGAGCCAAAACCACAGAGCCTGGGTGGGAGAGACTTGTATAACCAGAACCTCTCCTTGGTGCTGCTGAGTTTCCTGTAAGGTGCCAACATGTAGGGAGGTTCCTTTAACCACTGGGAATGATACTCTATCTCTGTCACAGTTTTGCTCACAGACATACCATGGATTCTTTGGAGCACTTTCATCGGCCGTCACAGCTTGACTTTATTAGCCTACAGTCTTAGGTCCTACTCTCATATCCTGACTGTGTTCCCAAACAAAACAGAGAATTCAGAGTTCACAGTGGATGAGTTCAGAGTCACTACAGGTCGATTTGATATCACCCCATGTTCCCACATGCCGAAATAGCTCAGTTGGGAGAGCGTTAGACTGAAGATCTAAAGGTCCCTGGTTCGATCCCGGGTTTCGGCATTTTTCCCCTTTGTCCTCTGACTGCCTCATTAAACACTCATGTAAACCCTGTAAGAGATTTCCCCACATACCAGGACTGCACCTTTTCCTTTGGACATGTTTTAATATCAGTTCAATTCCCAACGTCCTGTCTTACCCAGTTAACACAAGGTGTGTGTATATGGTCATTCATAGTTTAGCTGATAAGGTTATTCTTTACAAACAATTACCATTAAATGCACCATAGTCACTGTTGCAACATGCTGTACTCTGCCTCTAGGCCTGAGTGGTCCACTGATAGTGACCAAGTAAATCTTAACTTAAAGAAACTCCCTGTAGCAAAACCCAGTAACTTTGAAGTTCCTCACAACAGGGCACGCAGTTTTAAATCACCAGTGCAAACCCCTCAGGCTTTGACAGGGAGCTGCTCAACCCTGTAGTCAGTGTGTGAGGAAACGGTCTGTGACTAATGTTCCAGGTCAACATCGTGACCCCGCGTCCATCTGTGTCCATGACTAAAGGTGAAAGACACCAAACGTGGAGCGAGTAAATGCAAGAACGGAGATGCTATCGGTCTTTTTCCATCTGTGAAATAATGAATGGTGTGGGCCGCGGAGATAAGGCACAGCTAGCTGGCTAACAGCCTGTGGATTTATGCCATATGACAATACTGCATATGCACTCAGATCCCCTCTGGGGTGTCAATGTGAAACGTTTGACTGTGTCAGGACAGAGCAGGACTTGATTTGATTGGATTTGGCCAGATGGTTAATCACAACTTGCCATTCAATAGTACATCTGCAACTCTGTGTACATGAGGCCACTGACAGTTGGCTGTGTTGGGTATGCATGCCAGCAGCTTAATTACAGGGACAGTTTTGGATAGGGACCTTACAGTGTAACCACACACATGTGCGCGCACACACAAACGAGCAGAACCACTCGATCCTCTCGTCCTTCTAAACTCCAACCATATCCCAGCCTTGAACTGTGAATAAAACATCTTTCTATTCTTGTGAGGATGCAAACCACAAGCTGGTGCATGAACGTACACACAACTGTACGGACATGCACACTGACACTGGTCTAGCTGAGGTTCCCATTGTCAATTCATAACTACAATATGGATTCTGTTCGGTGTGCTTATCTCCACGCTGCTTCATAATGGTCTGCTCAAATGAGTCACTGGGTTACGATGGGCTCCAGCATCGCCCTGGCAACAAAGCAAGTGACTGGCCAGCTGGAGACGAAGCATTTCTCTGGCCCGTGTCTATCCCCGGAGGCTGTGTGTGTGCATTTTTTCTTGTGTGGATGTGTGTGTGTGTGCGTGCTGCTGCAGCAGTATTCAGCCCAATACTGAGGCACATTGTCTGGTGTTCACAGCAGCGCAGCACATTTCACCCTCCTCACTCCCTTGCTCGTCTGCCCACGTACTCCGGAGGAGTGCAGGAGAGGAATCTGTGTTGTTTACTCGTACTGTCCCGTTTCAGCAGCCTCTCCAGGAAGTGATGTGACCTACAGTAGCTCCCAGATGACACTGACAGTGTGAAGGACCCCATTAAAACTCAACACCAAACACATGTCGCAAGAACAAAATCACCTCTCGGTTAATGTTGTAAAACTCAACTTTAAACTGTGTCAAGTTAAGAAAGCACTGCTATGATTGATTAATGTAATTATCAATTAATCTGTCTGATGTTTTTCTTCAGTAATTGATAAATATGTATGTTTAGAAAACGGTGCAAATGTCCCTCACCATTTCAAGTCAAACATCCCATCTTCAGATTTCATCAATATTCATCTTATAGTCATATGTGATACAGAAAATCCACATAATTTAGAAATCAAAACTACATAATGGCATTTCTGTTTGGACTTCAACAAATAACTTATTATCAAAGTCATTATAATGTTAAAAGTGACTATCACTGGAATAAGTGACGTTTTGTATTGTTTTACTGCGTTTATGTCCACCTGTTGTTCTGCTTCGTAATGACACTGAGTGAGAGATTTCAAATCAAAAGCTGTGGCCCGTACGGGGATCGAACCCGCGACCTTGGCGTTATTAGCACCACGCTCTAACCAACTGAGCTAACCGGCCCATGTTACCCCCTCCCCCACCCTTATCTCACATTGCCCTGTAAAGATAAAGGCAAAGTGTGGGTGACAAATCTTTGTTGACTTTACTTTCAGGAGGTGGGGGAGGAAAGTCTTCCACGTCCATGCTTGCTGCTCCTCTCCTGCACAAGCTCTTCAGACCACTGCATGCAGGGGATCGACTAGGCTGACACGCATTCCTGCAGGAAAGAGACAGACGTCATAAATGTCAAAACAGGCGGGTATATACACACAGTATTTCCATATCAATTAAGCTCTGAAGAATGTTTCCATACATAATGAGTAAGGCATTTCTCAGCCGGGCCTATGTAAGCCACCCAGCCTCTAGAACCCCAACCACACTTCTTCCATGTTACTTAATCACAGCAGTAGCTTGTCAGCAGAGGAGCATGTCTGTGTTGTGGGCACAGTCTGTTACCTTTTGTATCCATAGCAGAATCTGAACCACAGCTAATTCAGACAAATGAATGAAAACAAAAGAAGCTCTTATAGTGCTCCTGGGGTCTGTTGACACCACCATGTGTTTAAGTGTACACACCATTCTCATTTGCAAGTTGTGGGCGTGAGTCATGTCATGGGTATAAAGGAGCTTGGCCACCACTATAATGGATAGGCTTTACCCTGTGGAGTAAGCATCATGAAAACAGCAGTGGGGGTTCTCTAGACAAAGTTATTCAAAGCAGTTTCATGTTCAGGTTTTGACTCTCGCTCATGGTCATGATTAAGGTGACATGAAGTACATCATTCAATCAGTTCACTCAGCTCAGCCTTTATCACTTGTTTTTTTTGTTATTTTTTTGTATTAGAGGTCTTAATCCACTGGTTTCCCACACGTAGTCAATTTATAAATGTGCACCCTTTCCTCAAAAGATCAAATATTATCTAATGTACATAGGACAATAACCACAACTGAAGGAACACGACTTCTCCAACTTTGAGGTGTTCAAGCACAAGAAAAAAAAAAGAATCCTTTGCTTTATTGTTGAAAAGGTTACATTATGCCACAGGCTGTGAAAAAAATCTCTCCATGTAAACTAAAACCTGAGGATTATTTTCAGGTTAGGTTAACACTGGTAGCAGCGTTTTACAAATAGATTTGGCTTTTAACTGTATTTGAAATGAAGTCACAGTATGTATAAAAATTAAATGTGCAGAGGTCAATGCGACATTTTGCCTTAACAGCAACCATATATTTAGGCCCAGGGAGATGTCATTAGCATGCTGAGGCAGGAGAGACCTTTGGACCTGCATGGGCATGAGAGACACTGCATTCCTCTGCAGCACAGCCTTTGTTTGATGATGTGCAATTCATATCCAGAGGTGACAGTTTCTGTCAAAAGCGTACTCTAAAAAAAAGCTGCACTCTTACCACACTCCTTCAGCTTGTTAGTATCCATAAAAACACATGTCAGAGTCATGACATCATGCTGCAGCATAACGCAGCCATTGTAGTGGTACTATATATGCCCTATATATTACACATGCAACCTCTATTCTTGAATGCAGACCACAACATAAGTTTACAACAGTCGAGTCCTGACTAAGACAAATGCACACCACGGTACTGTGGCAAACAAGATCCAAAAGGATAACTCATTCTCAGCCTCAAAGCTTGTTTTGTCTACAAATAATGTGAAATCCTCTGCTTCTTTGTCCTCCACCCTATTCACAGGGCACAAAGCCAGAACAGTAGATGTGAACACACAGGGCCAGTGTCTGCTGAATACAGTGCGGCTGATAGATAATGCTAGCACTAACAGAGGCAGGTAGAGTATGCAAACCCCGAGGAGAAATAGTCAACACAATAGGGAAGAGACAGCCAAGAGCAGCTAGTGTTAGATAGTATGACTGATGATGATGGTGTTAAGATTGGACAGGATGGGAAAAGTTATGTACAAGTCTGAAACATGGTTGTAAACTGACTGGTACATGTTGAGGTGAAAAATAACAGCCCTGTCCTGACAGAAGCTTTGAGTAGTGACTCATCTACCCCTTCAAAAGCAATGTTCAAGGTCTAGGGCGGCAGGAAAAAGGAAGGAAGGGAGGGGTAAAGGAGTCAAATATTCAGGTGTGCTCCTCTTGAAGCTGAGGCACAAAACAGAATGAAGCCGTATTGTTTGCTCTTCAAACCAACGTGATGACTTTTACTGTTTTCTACAGGAGCTGGTTCGGTGTTCGATTGCCCTGTCACACATCAGTCAAGAAGGAAAGACACAACTCACTTCTGCTTTGAAACCAGCCTGCAAATTCCTCCAGTCCTCCTCTGTCCTATAATTAGTTGGATTTTCTCCTTTTTACCTGCTTCCCTGGAGAAAACCAAACGCACCTTTCCACAAATTACATCCTGCCTGGCCCGTGTTGAGGTGTGACTTCAACCATGGTGTGCACCACAGGTCTGGCTCACCTCATGGAGATGACCATCTCAACAAAATCCTACATCTCAAGCATCTGTCAGCAACCTGTAAATAGCGATACACAAGCAAGTGGGTACATGCAGTCTGTGGATTCTCACAGAGAGGAAACAAATCTCTCTGCTCAGTGATTAATAAAAAGGTGTCACGGTCCGATCTGAGAGCAGTGATTGAGAGCAGAGCGGAAGACGGTGGAGATGTAGGCTCGGCCGTATAGTTGATGACAGACTCAGCTGAGCGTGTCATTACATGTTGAAAAGGCTGAGCTGTGCTCTGCAGACAGGAAAACAGTCATCTGGCCTGCTGGTGTGATGCAGACAATTTGCTCACAATGTGTTTTCCTAATAACGACAAAGATCCAAAATCATGCTGACAAAATGGATGTTACTTACAAATTGTCAACATAATCCACGGTGTGGAGAATAAACTACCACCTATGCTCAGTCACAGGTGGAAGTCTCTTTCCAGGAAATTCTGTGGCTGTCTGCTGAATGACACTGTAAACGTCAGTAAAGTTATTTTTAGTGTCATTTAAACTGTTTAAAATCACGGATGGTCTGAGAGAGTGTGTAAGCTGCAACAGCAATTTCTTCAGATACACAGTGACACAAATTACATCATCTAAATAAAGAAAATCAAGGGATGATGGCGCTTACAAAGACAGCATATGATAATAGGGAACATATTTATCCATTTTTCCAAAATCACATCACAGATTTCCCTAGCCTGAACAATTAGTCATTGCTAATGGCAACAAGAGATCTGTAAAAAAATGAACTGTGTGTGTTGCTGAGTGCTATTCTGCATCAAACACCCTGGTTTGGTGAGGGGTTTTCAGCTTTCTTTAGTCCACTTAGTGACAAGTGGCATTCCTCACAGACTGAAGAGTCATAAAGAAAAGCCTGGAGGAGAGGGAGCAGACAGACTGACAGACAGACAGACAGACAGACAGACAGACAGACAGACAGACAGACAGACAGACAGACAGACAGACAGACAGACAGACAGACAGACAGACAGACAGACAACAATTTACCAAGTTCCACTATAAAATACATTTTATGTCA
>OMNW01008644.1:17145-30632 GCA_900303245.1 Selene dorsalis
ACACACACACACACACACACACACACACACACACACACACACACACACACACACACACACACACACACACACGCACACACAAACACACACGCTCACTCACTCACACACACACCCGGGGGTGGGGGGGCATTATAAAATGTGTCTGCATAGATTAAGCATTATTCAGCCTCCATGACCATATATGGTTCATTATAAGAGCCGTAGTGGATGCAAGGTGGCTCGCGCGCCGTGCCGTGTTTCCTACCGTCTCCCACTGAGCAGCATCCACGCAGCTATACATGCTCTCTATTTCCATTACACAACGGTCATACACAGTCGCTGTCATGCAGACATGCTGTAAATCATTAACCCTACCTAGGAATTCCTCGTCATCGTCCTCCTCCTCCTCTCCGTTTTCCGAATCGATCTGCATGGCTTCGTCAATGAAATTGACCGCTTTTCCAGATCTCGGGTCCGAATTTTGCTCATTGCCAAATGAGGCCTCTTTGGTCTCACTGTCCTTCAGCTGGGTGAAGTACTGTAACGCAAACTCGAGCAGATCCCTGGGTTGATTCCTCAAAACTTCCACGGTAAAGCTCTGTAACAGCTCCGTCAGTCCTTCAGGAATTTCTATACTCATTCCTGTTATCAGTCTATGGATGTGGATTAAACAGGTTTGCTGAGAATTTGAAACGATCGAAATCTCACAGATAGGTTTACATATATAAAAAAAAGATCCCAGATCAGCAGACGGGTGTTGTCAGGCCACCCAGATAGAAAAGCGTCCACAGCGGATCCTCTCTTTTCCTTGAATGAAAATGGCTCTAGATTTCTGGTCCAAGCATCTTCTACTGCTTCTGGCTACAGGAAACCCACGCATGTGACCCAGGAATCCATGGCAACCACCTATCATGGGATTGCGTAGCAGCAGCACAGAAACTGCAGTCAGTCGCAAAATACAAATGATGATAGAGAGAAACCATCGGGAAGAACAGTCAGAGCTCAGACAGAGAAAACCATATGATGTGGACATAGGTGGATATAACACCACCTGTTCTGCGGCCATGCTGTTTTTGTGTGTGTGTGTTTTTTTTCTCTATTGCACAGTGTAAATGTCTCACCTTTCAAATCAATACTTAGTATTCATTTAAAATACCCATACCATATAAACCTGTCATTTAAAATGTAATAAAGACAAACTGTACTGTATTACATATTGATAATTAAAAATTCAGAAACATTACATAAGCATATCATCCACTGTAGCCTATGACTCATTGATAATTAGATTAAACAGGTAAAAATGACAGCAGCTGCAATGTGCTACAAGAAGCATGAAACACAGCCTTGCATTCATCCTGTAACTCCAGTCAGTATTAATCAAATTCATAAACTAACTGATACAAACTAAATAGGAAAAAGGTTGCCCTTCTGGTAGTGCTGGGAGTATGGACCCCAATCGTGATTCCAGAGAGACAGAAAAATGATCTTTTAGTGTCATGGGACTGTTCACAACATTGTGATTACCAGGCCATTTCTCTGTGCTGTCATAAGCTTCATTACCAGCATCAGAAAGAAACTGCTGTGACCAAAACTTGAATATACATAGCCTTTATAGTTATATATGGTCAGTCTGTTGTATTCCAAGCAACAAGTGATGTAGTAACGTGCGCTTTAAGAATACTGCACTGGGATTTTTTTTTATGTTTTCTTAAACCTGTAAAATTAACAACTCTCTAATTGTAAATAATACATTTCAACCCTAACTGTACACAATTCAAAGAGCTAGAGGAGGGAGAAGGATAAAAAAAAGAGAGAGATGATGACAAAAGAAAAAAACAGAGAAAAGAAACAACGACGCAGCAAATGGCATGTAGCATCACCACAGTCAGGACTACAGAAGATCTGAAGTTTGTGTTTAACTAATGAAAAGAATTCTGTGACTGCTAAATGTGTGCACCATATCTGTAGGGTTTTCATCTTTTAAAACAAATCTCAAAACCTTCCTTTTTAGCTATGCCTTTCAGTAGTCTGCTTTTGCTGATTTATAATTGGTCTAGTGCTGGTCTTAATTTTATTTTACTGGTCTGTAATCACATGGTTTT
Source organism: Selene dorsalis (assembly GCA_900303245.1). Taxonomy (NCBI): domain Eukaryota; kingdom Metazoa; phylum Chordata; class Actinopteri; order Carangiformes; family Carangidae; genus Selene; species Selene dorsalis. The sequence continues at coordinate 19,230 of OMNW01008644.1, forward strand.
ATTGTTTTAACTGTGTTTACCTTTGTGGAATGTGTACTTAATATATTATCCACATTGTTTTGTGTCCTCTACCTTTTGGGGGGTCTTATGCTCTGTGAAGCACATTGTGGTTCCGCCTGGATGAAATGTGCTGTACAAATAAAGTTTTGCTTGCTTATTTGCAGGTGGAGTTTGTTGGAGGTGAGCAGAGGGCAAAGACAGATAAAGGAGTAGTTCTACAGCTGGGAAGTAAAAACAAAAAGAAAATGCCAAAAGAGCACAGCTATTATTTGCCACAGTTGCCACCCTAACCCTTCCCCTGAGCCTCCCCCTGCTCTGGTGCAACATATTCTAATTCAGGTGAACATATGGCACAACCATGGAATGCAACACTGATGCAGTTTATCTGCTAGTTCTTAAACTCACAATTCAAAACTGCAGGATTTAAGATAAGAGATTTGATTTCAATGTGTACAATACAACACCATGCTGATATCTAATGTTTTAAGACGCCAGAGACAGTTAATTTTAGGAGAGAACAAGCACTGTGCATATAATGTGCTCTCTGAACCGTAGATCCTAAAGGTTGTTTCTGCTCTATTCGTCTCCACAGACCAGTGGAGCTTAACAGCTGTGGAACCGTCAGACTTAAAAATACAAAGAAATCATGCTCACATACAATATGGTAAGTATTCAGACCCCCTACAATTTTTCACCATTTTTTATGTTGCAGCTTTATGTTAAAATCAATACACTCACAACTCCATACTGACAGCACAAATCCAGAATTTTAGAAATGTTTGTAAATGAATTAAAAAAAGAAAAACTGAAATATCACCTGAACATAAGTATTCAGACCCTTTGCTGTGACACTCCTGTAGGTCAATTTCTTTTATTCATCTTGAATGGAGATGGTTCTACACCTTCATTTGAGTCCAGCTGTGTTTAATTAAATAGTTCAGACACGATTTGGAGAGGCATGCACCTGTATAAATAGGGCCTTACAGCTCATTTGCATATTAGAGCAAAATGAGATCCAAGGAACTGCCCCAAGAGCTCAGACACAGAATTGTAGCAAAGCACAGATCCGGACAAGGCTACAAAAAACATCTGCTGCACTTATTGTTTCTAAGAGCAAAGTGGCCTCCATCATTCTTACATGGAGGAAGTTTGGGTCAACCAAGACTCTTCCTATGTCGTCTGGCCAAACTGAATAGTTGGCAAAGAAGAGCCTTGGTTAGAGAGGTAACCAAGAACCCAAAGATCACTGTGGTTTAGCTCCAGCGATCCTGTGTGGAGATGGGAGAACGTTTCAGAAGGTCAACCACTGCTGCAGCCCACCACCAATCTGGGCTAAACGGCAGAGTGGCCTGACGAAAGCATTTCCTCAGTGAAAGACACGTGAAAGGCTGCATAGAGTTACTCACAGCCTTTAGGTGATTTCTTTTTTTTTTTTCAAACTCCATCTGCATGTATCTTGCACAAAATGATCTGCCTGCGCTCCCAGTAAGGGACTGGTTGGGGCACAGCTACAGCTGGGAGGTCCAGAGGATTCTAGTGCATGTTTTATCCTGTCTCTTTATGACTGACACTATAGTCTCTTCTTTAAATTCAGGACTGACTTGTTTACTCTCTATAAATGAAGAAAACTACATCATTAATTTCAACAAGCTTGATCAACAATGATGTAGTTGACACTGGGGGTGTAAATTACAAGTTTCATCACGATTTTATATCTGAGGCATTGGGTATAGGTCAAAGTTTAACACTACATTCAGGTACCTGAAATCAATGCAAAATCTGAGGGTACCATCTTTCTTTGGATCCAGTACAATGGTACAGCCACTTCCTACTAATGCAGAAGCCCCAACAAGTCGATTACCGAATGCAGTAGAAAAGTAAGGAGTCCAGTGACATTTAGCTCCAAAATTGCAGGCACACTTTGCTGACTGTGATAGAAAAAGCAACTCAACTCCGTTCATTTCCCTGTCTCACACTCGCTAGTTATTGTTAGGAACAGACAGGCTTTTTTGATAGCGGTTGGCTCCTGGCTACAAAAACAACAGTATTTTGCCATGGTGCGGCCTTTGCTGAAGTTGCTACAAGTAGAGAAGTTTGGGGTCTGCAAACTTGATCTCTCGAGGGGATGTTCTACTCGGTCTCACGGTGCGTTAGACCATGGGTTGAATTTACGTCGGAATACCCCTTTAAGTAATGCCATCTCATGCTGTCCATTGAGCAGAAGTGTGGCTGTAGGCCTGCATCCCTCACTGCACCTACTGTCTTGTGGTTGGCCTTGGAGCTGAACACAGGAAAGATGGTTTGATGTTATTCAAGGCTGGGCAAAATGGCTCTGTGTGACCTAAACAATTGCAATGGTAATACCTAACATCCTGTTTAGAGACTCAAGGGGGAGGCGTTTTAACATGGCTTGTGACCTGGGGAGTAAAACACCTATAAATGAGAAATCCTCAAGCTTGGCTGACCAGATCCCTATTCACCCTCAGTGGACTTACTTGAATGGGCCTGGTGGCTCTCCCAGCTGAAGGAGGCAGTTTGGTGAGTGAAATAAACATCTTCTGAAAGGAACAGCTAAATAAGGGGGATGTGGTATGAGAGCTGCTGTGTTAGTGTTGAGATACAATACTGCCACCTGCGGACCAAAAGTAGTGTCCTGTTGGACCCTTCATGCCGTCACTAGCCAACCAGCAGCTCATATACACATGCTCTGGTCCTGCCCCAAACTAAGCTCATTTTGGGCCAACATTTTTAATGCCTACAGTGAAATGTTTCAAAAAGCTATCACTCCTAAACCCATATGTGCATTATTTGGATGTACCCCTGAAACTCACTCCCTTAAAGGTAAAGCTTGTGTAGTCATAGCATTCACTTCCCTGATTGCAAGACGTCTCATTCTTCTCCCCTTGGCACCACCCAACTTTCCAAAATAAATGAGATACCCTCTTTCTGGAGTATTATAAGAGCTTACAAATACCAAATCAACCAGTGTTTGGGAGCAGGGAGGTGGGTACCTATGAAGTATGTAATCACTTGAAAGATGCAACTATTCTATCTACAACCAAACCAATGTATACGTTGCATGCAAAATCAGTGAAAAAAAACGTTGAAACTAAAAAGTAGTGTCCTGTTGCACACTGTGTGCAAAATTATTAGGCAAGGTTTCTGGAGGTCTGTTGTCATTGGAGGCTCAGTAATGCTTGATCTATACAGACTCTATCTTTCATTTAGATGTGTTTTTCAATTTGTTTCACAAAACCAAGTTCACACTGGAGGTCCTTTTCCAGGAAACATTTATTCGATCAAGAGACAGGATCGCATCTTTCCATAAACAAGTCAGTTAAATATTAACAAATTTACAGTCATGAGGAATGTAAAAAAACCCAAAAACCAACCAATGCTTGCCTTAAAAAACCCAGAGATGCCACCCATATCAATCGCCCAGAGGCATTGGAACAAGATGCAAATCCTGTTTCCAGCTGTACTGTTAAACGCTCTTCCATTCAGTTCCTCACAGTTCATCTTTGTCTGTCGTTGTCTGCAAAGAACCAAAATCAGGGTTATGAAAAAAGGAACATGAGCGAATAGAGTGCAAAGTTGTTTTTTTTATCTTAAAGATGCCACTTTTTTTGTAAAGTGTTCTCACCATTTCATCCTCATCTTCATCTACATTTTCATCTTTGTCTTCAGAGTCGTCCTCTGCTGGCTCTTCTAGCTCCTCCTCTGGTTCTTCTTCAATCTGTAGAGCAGTCACAACAAGACCAAACTGAGCAGAATGAGGGAGATGGGAGGCTTATACTGTTTAAAACAATAAGTGGAACTGTTTCTAGAGAAAAATTATCAAGTTCAATCATGTCAGAGATAAGAAGGCGTTCACTGACTACGAAGGGAAGATGACTTGACACATGCACTCAAACTGAACATTTGCTATGTAAACACATAATATTACAGTATGTGGCAGCCAGTGGTGACTTGCCTGTTCATCCAGAGGTACATTCATGCTAAGACGGAGCATGCGCTCTATCCTGTCACCATAAGCCTTTGTGTCAGCAAGCTGGTAACCTGAGCGCAGTGTTGCTGTCTCATACAGAACCATAGCCAAATCCGATGCAGTCTGGTCCTCAGCGTTATTCTGGGGGACACAAGGAGAGGAGACCTTTCAGATTTGTGCACATCAATAGGTTAGATCCCCACATCAGATATCTGATGTCTGGTGTTTTTTTAAAATGGTCAAAACTATTTTAGTTGATATAAATGACTGACTTTTGCTTGGCACCAATACCATACATACTGGTCAGACTTACACTGATTCTGTTGAGCATCTGCTTGATGAGGGGATGTTTAGGGTTGATTTCTAGTGTTTTCTTCTGGCTGGCGTAATAGCTAAAAAAAAAAAAAGAGAGGGTCTAAATATAGATTCAGACATGCTGCAACATTGTTATTTAACAGATAATCTTCCTTATCATTACTCACTTTGTGGAAATGTCTTTTCCTGTCTGGTAAGCCTGTGCCTTCATGATCCTCTCCATGTTTCCTGACCAGCCATACTGACTGGCAATCAAAGCGCAGGGTGAGTTAGTTAGCCTCTGAGAGAGCACGGCCTTCTCAATCTGTGGAACAGACAGCATCATATAAAATGAGTCGATAGAATGGGCATAAGCGAGCAGCTGCAGCCAAATCTTTAATACTTCTGTACCCATTTTCAACGCCATATTTATTACAAATGACTTGTCCTTTCACCTTGTCCTTCAGGGCGCTGTCCTTCAGCCAAGTGGTGAGAGGTTCATACTCTTTCTCCAGCTCCTCCCTCTTTTCTTTGGCCTTATCACTCTCATCAAATTTGACACCCTCCTTTGCCACATTCTGGAAACGTTTTCCATCAAACTCAGGCAGTGCCTGGATGCAGTATTCATCCACAGGCTCTGTCAGGTAGATCACCTCATAGCCCTTCTTCAGCAGCCTCTCAACGAAGGGAGAAGATTCAGCCTGCAGAGGAAAAAAACAAAAACAAACTAGTTGATCAGACGATTTAGGTGACAAGTTCAAAAGTCTGCAATTTGATCATATCATAAAAGCGTTTTGTTAATCCTTTTCTAAAATGACAGTTCACCTCCTTCCTGCTTGTGCCAGCCATGAAGTAAATCTTGTCCTGCTTCTCCTTCATGCGCTCAACATATTGCTCCAGGCTTGCCAGCACTGTTTCGCTGTTAGAAGTCTGAAAGCGCAGCAGCTTGGCCAGACGGGTCCGATTGGAATGATCCTCAATGACGCCCAACTTTATGTTGGTTCCAAACTCCTTCCAGAACTTATCGTTGTACTGTTCTTCAGCAATCTTCTTGATCATGTCCAAAGTCTTACGCACCAGCTTCTTACGGATAACCTGAACAGGTACAAGAAAAGCAACAATTTCTTAATTTTCCACTCATATCAAGTTAACAGTCCTTAACATTTTCCCCATTTCATATTTTGTACTTTGTTTTCTTCCCCCCTCTTCTACTTGAAAAGCTATCGTTGGCTTCTGATTTAAATGTAAACATTGCTTGTGTCTAGTTTCATAAGACCAACTGAATCAGTTAAGACCAGATACATTATACTAAACATGTCATTTACTAATGAAAAACAAATGATATTGAGATGTTTTATTCATGTTTGATATGGAGCTCACCTTGAGCAGTTTGTGCTGCTGCAGAGTCTCTCTGGACACGTTCAGGGGAAGATCATCAGAATCAACCTGACAAAATTGATTGACATTAGATCACAGTACAGATTCAATTAAAGCTGTGGCTTAACAGTCCATAACAGCACATGGCTCGCTCATAACCAGTCAGAAGTCACTCACCACTCCCTTGATGAAGTTCAGGTACTTGGGCATCATGTCGTTGAAATCATCTGTGATGAAAACTCTCCTGACAAACAGCTGTGTCAAAAAGAAAAGAATGAATCAATAAAAATCCAGAATATCATTCAACAAGTAAATATTGTCCCTTACAATAAAAACTGAGAATAGTTGGAAGCACATACCTTGATGTAGTCATTCTTCTTGGAGCCATACTCATCAAACAGGCCACGGGGAGCTGACTGTGGCACGAACAGGATGGACTTGAAGGTAACCTCACCCTCAGCTGTAAAGTGGATGTGGGCCAGAGGTTCATCACTGTCCTGATGGGGCACACAACATAGTCTGATGTACTACAAGACTGCACACTTCATGTTGATGTCTGACAAACTGTCACTTTTCAGGTCCTTACCTTGGAGAAGGTCTTGTAGAAAGCCTTGTACTCATCCTCTTCAACCTCCTTAGCTGGTCTTTGCCAAATGGGCTTGATGTCATTCATCAGTTCCCAGTCCCACACAGTCTTCTCAACCTGTGGCACAAGCACCATGCAATTTTAAATAATCTGAAAAATAAAGTGCACCATATTAATATCAATAGAAATTCCATTTGACATCACATGCCCCTACCTTCTTTGTCTTTGGCTTGTCTTTGTCCTCCTCCTCTTCTTCTACCTCAGCCTCGTCCTCAGCAGCCTCTTTCTCTGGTTCCTCTGCTGCTGCGGCATCTTCATCGATGGGCTCCTCAACTGTCTCAGTCTGGCATATTAAGGAGAAGAAATTATGCAACTGCCATTTGTTCATTCCCATATTGATCAGTTTCATGAAAGAACTATACTAAGATCAGGTCTAAGTGTGTGGGAAGAATCTCACATAATCACCTTGCTGGCCCAAAGGTAGATGGGGAAATTGATAAACTGGGAGTATTTCCTGATAAGGTTCTTGATGGTCTCCAGCTCCAGGTAGTCTGAGGCCTCCTCTTTGAGCACGAGTCTGAGGTTGCAAAGAAGATGGCGAACATTTAATTTCAAAATGGATAATATTCTAATGTGAGACTAGTATAACCACAAGAGAACAATGTAAAAGGTCTATTTAAAACAGAATGTAAACCTACGTGATGGTGGTTCCTCTGCCCAGTGTGTCCCCACGGGGATCCTCAATGACTGAGAACTGATTCGAATCTGACTCCCAAATGTGCTGGGTGCCGTTGTTGTGCTTTGAAGTCACAATGACTTTGTCGGCAACAAGGAAAGCAGAGTAGAAGCCAACACCAAACTGGCCAATCAGCTCTGAGGTAGACTGTCCCTCCGTCTGCATCTCTGTCATCTTGTTGAGGAACTCGCTGGTGCCAGACTTAGCAATTGTGCCCAAATTCTTCACCAAATCTTCTTTGGTCATTCCAATACCAGTGTCAGTGATGTGCAGCATGTTCTTCTCTTTGTCAGACTGGAACAATACCATGAAATTACTAACAGAGCAAAAATTACAGCATTACCAACCTAGACTACTATCACTAACTATCATCACCCTATATCTTTTGCATACTTTTATTTTGATGGTCAGCTCTTCATTGGTGGCCATGGCATCTTCACTGGTTAGAGACAACAAGCGGATCTTATCCAGAGCATCAGAGGCATTTGAAATCAGCTCCCTAAGAAAGATCTGGAACAGGTAAAAATTCAAGCATTAGTTTTACCTTTTAATTTTAATTTTAATTCCTCATTCATTAAAAAAGCTGTTGATACATAAAAATACTTCCAGCTCACCTCCTTGTTCTTGTAGAGAGAGTTGATAATCAGCTTCATCATACGGTTCACTTCAGCCTGAAAGGCATGTTTTTCTGACTTTTCCCTGAGCTCCTTAATCTGAGCTGCATTCAGCCCATCCAACTGAATAGCCTCCTCCTCTCTAGTGTTAGACACACATAGACACAGACACAAACACACACACACACAGGTGAGATCAACTAGATAATGAGGGATGTGCAGTAAAAAATTGCAGAACCTTTCCTGCCACTAACATTTCCAAGGTTGGTCTGGGCATTTGTGTGCACAACTTGGTCACACTGACCTTGGCCAGTTAACTTAAGGCTTCGCTGACCTTATCAAACAGAGGTACAAGTGACACCAGAAGTGTCATATGAAAATATACTGAAAGTGACACCTACCTTTGCACCACCTCGTCATCTGTTCTGGAGCCATCCTTACTTTTACCCAGATCATCCTCTACTGTCCCATCAATGTCAAGTTCATCATCTGCCCTTACAGCAGCTGCAAAGGAGGAAAGGTGTGTCAATTTTAAGTAAATCTTACTAAACGCTGCTGATACGCCTGAAGATTTCTCATCTAATTCATGAGAATGAGGTTCTGCAAAGCCCTGCTTCCAATCACCACATAAACAAGGTGGAGGGTTAGGGAGGCAGGTTTTTATGAGCGACTCTATGTACGTACATCTATGAGCAAAAACTGATTTTAATAGCGGTGATAGCCAGCATTAGCTTTCACATATACTGTAGCTGGAAACTTCTGGAATGGAGATGAGGAATATGGGATAATAGCGTCAGTGGGAGTCATTTCCAGAAGCCAAGTGGACCAGTCTATCACCCAGAAACCACAAGATTATACTTGGAAACTGCAAATCTATGAAGCTGCAGCGTTAGGTAAGCACAGGAACAGCACAGGAGCAAGTTAACGTTAGCTTACCGACTAACCCTGCTGGCTTACAACGTCGAGTAATTACAAAAAGAAGAAAAAGCGAAGCAAATCCGCTACTCACCAAATGCTAATGCGAAAAGAAGTCCTATCAACCAAACTCGTTTCATTTTAAGATCAAGGGCGATGTGGTTCTTGAGCTGCTCAGACAAAAGCCGGGCACCTGCGCACGCTGCTCTGCCTTTACACCACAGACTGACACCCTGGCTCTCCCACCAAAAGCGCCCACTCTGTTCAACCCGTGACGACCGGCCAATGGCTGCGCACCACGCACAACCTCTGACCAATCACAGCTGCGCCCACAGTACATGTTGTCCAATCAGATTCTTCAACATAAGTCAATACCCGAAAATCGTGGCTCGACACCATTGGCCAAGAATGAGTGATCAGCGCATCACTTCCGAAAATGTACCTCTAGTAAAAACCACTTGTGTACATATTAGTTAAACTTTTATTTTCTGATGCATCGTCACATATTGAAGTGACGTGTTGAAGCGTGGCGAAAATGTGAAGGTTTGGTTATAGCGCAAACATTTGCAACATATATACACATGACTATTTAGGTGATTTGCATTGTCCTCAGGAGAAAGGCATAGATTCACTCCAGTCATATTTCCTACTCAAAGGGCACACACTGAATCAGCTCATCTGATGTGTATCTCTGTTCTTGGCCCATTGGGTGGGGATGTTCAGTTAGCTACTTTCACTCCCAACACACGTTCGTGGTTGCACCATTACAGTCCCGCTGCTGGATAGTGCACAACATTAACAAATGCGCACAATACTGAGCTGTTTACAAAGCCTGCCAATGAGGCATGTATCCGTCTGTGTAGGATCCAAGTGCAAATATCAAATTGCAGTTATATTTGGACGCACTAACACAGAGAGATGGTAAATCAGGATAATGTTGATCATAGTTCAGGCTAATTTGTCATTTTTGTCTTTTTTTTTTGGCTCCTCTATGTGTCACTATGTCTAAGAGAATCTATTTATATATGTTTTTCCCTTTGCAACTGTCAAAACTCAGAAGTGTCGAGAAAAAGGGAAATTAGCAAGCATAATAGTGACTTTATAAAATAGATCATGTTTAGGCTATAGATGGCTTGAGCTTGTTAAATTTGATAGAGAGATATATATTTTTATTTGTCACATGCAAGGCTAAAACCAAAGTTTAAAACAATGCAGTGAAATGCAAAAACCAAGCGACTGCACCGGTATGAACACAATAATACACACACATACACGTACTACATAAGTTAAAAGGAAAGTATCAATGCAAGTGCAAAACAAATGTAAAACATTGCTTTATAATAAATAAACAAACAAACAAATAAAGAAGCCCATAAAAGCCCTTAAAATCATGACATGTTCGTGATCCTTACTGCCTGTGGGAAAAAGCTCTTTTTCAGTCTTTCGGTCCTGGTTCGGAGGGAGTGCAACTGTCTGCCCGCAGGCAGCCACGGATCCTCTCAGCACACCTAATTATTCTGCTCAGGGCTTTTCTATCCTGGACAGTGCAATGTTCCCTGTGAGCACAGACTCCTTAACAGCAGAGTAAACCAACCTCTGTAGCACTGGAGAGACTTTGAACTGTCTCGGCTTCCTTAGATGATATAGTGTCTGTCTGACTTTTTAGCCAGTGCTGAGGTGTGTGTGGTCCAGGCCAGGTCCTCTGTGATGTTGTGACTGTGACCCAGGTACCTGTAGATGCTCACTCTCTCCACCAGAGTCCCATTGATGGTGACAGGTGTGTAGCTATTCCTCTGCCTCTCCCTCCTGAAGTCCACTACTATCTCCTTGGTCTTGGAGACATATAGGTCCAGGTTGTTCTCTTTACACCAGGCTGCCAGCCCATCTAAGTCTGCTAAGTAGGCAGTCTCATTGCTGTTGGAGAGCCCACCACCACCGTTTCACCTGCAAATTTGACGATGGTGTTAGTACTGTGTTGGGCTGTGCGGTCATATGTATAGAGGAAGTACAGCAGAGGACTTAAGACACAACCTTTGGGGGGGTTCTGATGTTAAGTGTGCGTGGAGTGGAAGTGTGTCCCTATTCTCACCACTTGTGGTTCTCTGGGTGTCTGGGGAAATAATGACACTGCCGATGTTAAGTGTGCGTGGAGTGGAAGTGTGTCCCTATTCTCACCACTTGTGGTTCTCTGGGTGTCTGGGGAAATAATGACACTGCCATCTACATGGTAGTTAATGCAGCTCAGCAACAGATCATTTAAATGTGTATGCTGTTGGCCATGTTGATGGTATTGGAATGGGTGGAGCAAACTAGTAAAATATCATCTTGATTTATTATTTGAGATACTGTATACATCTACAAGATTAGTGACTTGACGAAGTATTGTAGTGTTCATATGGATTTTACGCATTATGGGAAATGAGAGGGCAGACAAGCTGGCAAAAGAGGCAGTTAAGAGAGGAGCTGTGGAGGCCAATATAAAATTGTAAGAATCAGAGGGTTAAAGCATTGTATGGAAGAATGAAAATCAACAATGGCGGCCAAAATGGGATACAGAGACAGAAGGCAAGCACATTTAATACAGGGCTGAGTAAATGCATCAAAGACCAGGGGAAATAAAAGGAAAGGACAAGTAGACTGAGGATTGGGCACAGTAACTTGAAGGGGACATTGCACATCATGGGGAAACTCCCTACAGGTCGGTGTGACTATTGTCAGGAGGCAGAGTCAAATGAAGATGTGCTGATTTCATGTAGGAAATTCACACAGGAGAGACAGGTATTGCTGGAAGATCTGAAGAAAATAGGACAGGTGGCAAGAGTCAGGAGCATTTCAAAATATGGGGATCATACGCAGTGAAGTGCATAATTATATATATATATATATTTTTTTT